>JAHBBA010000411.1:0-13498 GCA_018806925.1 Skeletonema costatum | reverse complement strand
GAGGAATTTGGAGGTGGCTGTGTTGGATGCTGGATTGATGGAGGAAGAGGAGGAGAATGGACAGGATGGAGCAGGGAGTGTGGGGGAGGCGGTGGTTAGTATTAGAGGTGGTGGGGAGGGGGATGGTGGTGATGATGTGGTTATGGAGGAGAGTAAGAAGGCCGATGTGGACATGAGTGAGGCTCCTGTTAATAATGCTATTGAGGGAGGAACTTCTGCGGGGGGAGGAGTGGATAATAATGATGTTGTTGCTTCATCAAACACTGCTGCGACGACTACTGCAGTTGTTGCTGGTGGAGGGGGGAGTGATGCTGCAGTCGAAGCAAAGTCTGTTGAGGCTGTTGCGCCAGTCCCATCTGCTCAAAGTGGTGGTGAAATCAAAGTTGCTACTCAGGAGCAACAGCCAACCACTGCCGCAGTTGCTGCTGCTACCACTGCAGCCGCTACTGATGCTAAATCACAAGTAGTATCATCCACCGATGCAGTAGGACAGCAGGGTGGTGTTGCAGATGTTGCCACGAGCAGTAATACTACTCAAGTCGCTACCAGCACTGCTGTTGCCGCAGCTTCTGCTCCGGCCCCTGGCCCCGACGGCTGCTGTCGCAACTTCTTCTTCTTCCGGTGTTGCTATTGCTGCTACCACTACTTCCACCACAAATCAACCAAAAACAACATCAGCAGCAGCAACAGTACCAACACCAGAAGCCACCACTATCAAATCAACCACCATTCATCCCCTCCCCCAAAATCATCCACCACTCTCCACATCCATCATCCTACCAACCACAATCAATACACCACCCCAAAATGCTCCATCCTGGTACCATCCCACCACAATCTCCACAACTGAAAAATCATCACTACCCGAATGGTTTAATTCCTCTGCACCTCATCGTACCCCTACGACGTATCTATCTACTCGGAATCAAATTTTGAATATTTATCAAGCGCAATTATCATCATCCAATAATAATACTGCAGCAACTTCCACTACAACCAACAATACTATTACTGCAAGTGGGGGAACGACGACAACGGTACAACATCAACAACAGTATCTAACCCCCACGGCAATTCGACGATGTGTTCCCGGAGATGTAGGAAGTACGCTACGATTGCATACATTCTTGTGTGATTGGGGATTGATCAATGGGAAGGATTTGGGGGAGAATGCCCCAAGTGATTTGACATTGCGTGGTGGAAGTAGTAATAAGGGGAAGAGAAAGTTGGAGGATGTTCAGAGGAGTGTGTTTTGGAGTAAGGAGCGTTTGGAGGAGTTGGATGGTGTGGTGGTGAAGTATGTGAAGGTTACACAGACGACGGTGATTGGTGGTGGTGGAGTTGTTGAGGGGGTTCCTCAACAGCAACAGCAGCCAAGTGTTGATTGGGATGCAGTTGCCAAGGATATTGGAGATGGAGTTAGTGCCGCTGATTGTCAACGTGCCTTTTTGGACCCTCCTCCAAATGATGAAGTTAGTGTCAAGATTGCCAAGACGTCTTCTTCTTCTTCTACTTCCGGCTTTGATTTGACAACAATCTTGGATGGAGTTCATCCCGATGTATTACAAGCAACCATCAACGCATCCCTCAAGGCCACCAACGATATCACCGAGGCACGCAAGGCCAGCATTGCAGGCATACTCGCCAGCACGGCAGCCACAAAAGCACATTCGGAAGAAGAGGAGATTGCACGCACACTCATGGATATACTTGATCAGCGTATGCAGCGACTTGAGAATCGGGTGGCTATTTTGGATGATGTGGAGGCATTGTTGGAGGCGGAACGTGTTGCGTTGGAGTTGGAGAGGAGGGATATGTATACGACTAGGTGTCGTCATTGGTTTGGGGATGGTTCGTCGTAGATGGAGAGAGAGAGAGAATGGAATGCTATTTGTGCATTGAAGACGGTAATTCATATATAGTAAATGTTAACTTCACAATGAGAGTCTATCTGTGAAATCCACGATTAGATTATGTTGATGTCGTCCACTCCTCCCATTGCCGTAGTTAGTTTATAAACTAATGATTTAGGATAGCACTCCTGAGATGCATTAAGAAGCGACTTTCTCGAGTTTGGTCGGTATCGGTAGGGAGAACGAAGCATGTGTGCTGCAACAATAATATCCTCGCAGATTATATAGATAGCACCAGATTGTCGCCATCGTTTTTGATGGTGTTCAACTAGAGGCCCAATTTGGCAGAGGCTGATTTGGAAGCTTTGGATCTGGATTTTGCTTTTGTCGGGGCTGGGGTCACTGACGTAGGCTGCTGGGATGGCTCAGACAAAGGCTCAGATGATGGCTGAGAAGATATCGAAGAATCAAACTTGGCTCATATGATGGTTGAGCAGACGTCGGGGAAGAGGTCACTGACGTAGGCTGCTGAGTTGGCGATGAAGGTTCAGATGATGGCTGGGAAGATTTTGAAGGAATCAAACTAGGCTCGTATGATGGTTGAGCAGACTTGGAGGGAGTACTTTTGTAGATGTGGACGGCGACATAATATTGCCAGTTTCTCTAAGAAGTTGCATTGCGGTTGCTAGAAAGCAACTAGTCTGTGTGAACTCATAAAGTAAAGATGTGAACATGAATTTACTATCAAAGCTAATGTTAGCCTATTCTTTTTGAAGAGATAGTTCATCGATGACTACTCTTTACTACTTCTTCTTTCGCGCCTCAGCAATATACAATTGCACGGCATCATTCTCTGCCTTCGACAACGCTGCAGTAATTTCTTGCTCGGTACGATGTTTGCCTCCAAACTTCAACGCAAATGTATTGGCACGTCGCATTACGGCAACATTCTCCTTCCTTGCCTCCCCTATTGCAGCGATAGATACGCTTTTCTCGCCCTTGGCCGCACTCTCCTTCAATAGTTTGACGGTATCTAATTTGTGCTGCGCTAGCGCTCCCGTGAACATTGTTTCATAGGACTGCCTGTTACCCTGTGGTAGCGATTGGTTAACTCTAACTTGCGTCGAGTTAGGAACAACAGAGATTTTTTTCTTTGGAGGAGCCGGAGGCGCGGGAGCAGGGGCAGGTTCTGGGGCAGGTGGTTTGGGGAATACTTTAGGACGCTTATTGTGCTGAGCAGCCCTTCTCTTGTCAAATCGGTGAAGTATAAGATTGTGCTCGTCAATATTTGCTTCAGAATACCAGAGTCCACGAACTCTATTCACAGGAACGACAAAGTATTCAGTGAATCCAGTCAGTGGATCAATGTATTTGCAGCGGATCTCGGTTGTCTTGAGAGGCTGTGATGCTTTTCTCTTCGCAATATTGTGGCATTTTATGATCGTCTAAAGAATACACAAGTGATAAGATGAGCGGGCGGGTGGAACACAAGATGAAGAACAAATATGGTGAGTACTGAAACGTTGCTTACCGCATTGTCAAGATGAGCATCCAGGAATCGCAAGCTATAAATCAACTCTTCGTATGTATTGCATTCTAGCGTCTTCTTACGCCAGTGGTGGCAATGCGTGGTCTCGGCCACTTCATAGGCGCTATCATATCTCAGTGTAGGGATACGAATAGACCCAGCAGTCCTTCCAAGTCGCTTGGTGTCAGAGAGAGAAAGAGATCCGGAAGGTTCAAAAAGCTTGCTACCAGCAATGGCGAAATATTCTGCCTTGAAGTCATCATCTCCCATAACTTTCTCGAGCTTATCGAGCTTTAATTCTGCAATGCTTCTATCATCTGGTTCGGTTTCAACTGTCCCCAAGAGAGCCTTTAATTCTCGCCTCAAAGCGTGAAGGCGGTCAGATCGACGCCTCGACTCTATATCAATTGCTGCGGCTTCAATGCTTTTCCGACTACGTTTCCCCTTTGCTAACTTTGTTGCCGGCTTTGAAAGTTTCGCCTTTGCCGCTGCGATTTTGACAGGGTCAGCAAAACATTTGTGAGAAAGGCAGTAACCAAATGTGCCTGATTGTTTATACTTCATGCAACCCTCATAAATGCAATACTTGGAAGCCTTCTTCTCTTTCGGGGCTCCTTGAGCTGGAGGTACAACAGCAGCGGCAGGAGGCAATGGAACGCTCTCATCAACCTTACTCTCCGTCACATTCCCCGCGGCAGTAGGAGTCTCCGCAACGTTTCCCTCCGCTGCAGCCTTCACTCTATCATTCTCGGTTTTGACTGTCTCGGAGGAAAGTTTGTCATCTGCTTTAGCATCGACCGGTTCAATTCCTACTTTGATGTTGCTTGGTGCATCATTCTGTGTCAAATCAGCGGGCACAAGAGGCTCTTCCTCCTTTGGTTCGTTCTCATTCGTTGCAATCTTGCGCCTCTTCCGCTTGCCTCGAGGCTCCAAGACGCCAAACACCTTCTCTAGTCTCAGGCGATCAAAGCGAAAAATATCAGCACCCGTCAGACGCTCCCATCTTCGCATCTCTATTCCATGTTTTGGATCGAAATCGGCAAGCTTGCCAATATTAATCGGCTTAGCATCGAGCTGTGATGATTTTTGGTCACGGGCATACCACTCTCCATGAAACGCTCTTACACAGCAAGCATCGACAAGTTCCACCAGCAGAGAAGAAAGCTTCTTTACCGACTTGGCATTCTCTACTTTCCTTCTCCAAAACGGAAGATCAATAATCTCCTCGTCAATACCCCATTCCACATCAATCAAGCAAGCATCATAAAGACTATGCTCAATTGTGATCATTCTATCTCGAATAGACTGCATATGATCGCGATACGGCATATCAATAGGGCGGAATTGCTCCATCGTAGGATCCACCATCGATATTGACAAGGGAGTTGATATGGGGTAATAATTCATACTTGACACGAGTAATTGTAAGCCCGCCGCGCCTGGCAACGCATTCATTACTGGAGGGTGTGGAGCCCTACGGTACCCATTAGCAAACGTCATTGGGTTGTATAGTTCCACCTTTGACACACGCTGTGATCTCGCTTGACTTTGATGCTGAATCAAAAGCTGCAGAGATGGATTATTTTGTTCCATCCCGAAAATACGCTGAGGCGTAAATTGAATCTGTCGCCAAGGGAAATTCACGCACATTCCTGGACCCAACAACTTGACCAATTCCATTACCTGGGTATCGTTGAGAGCAACGGGTGGAGGACTGAGTTTCGTCGACAACTCATCTGACTTCTCTGGATCCTCCTCCGAAATCTTCAATGGATCAAACGGGAGTTGGGTAGATCTATAACGTGCAAATACTTTTCCAGAAGCAACCAGGAATTCAACATCTTTTGGTATTTTGCTCTCAGCCTTCTCAGTTAAGTCGATAACATCATTCGTTGTTGCACGATGCTGCGGTTGCGGCTGTGGTTGAGCCGCCATGGGATGACCAGCCATTGGATGCGAATGAGCCGCCATTGGATGATGAGGTTGGCCACCTGGTGGATAGACAGGGCCGCCTGGGTAAACAGGCCCACCAAGAGGATTGTAAACGGGATTGTAAGCGGTCATTGGTGCCGCAAACTGCTGCGGTGCAGGCTTCACTACCAAGACATCCTTGCAATCAAGCTCGTCAAGAGTGTACCATCCAAGAAGTGGTCGTCTCTCCGGCAGACTCAACGGTGCCAATTTCGCTGGATCAGCAATCGAACATTCTGGACACAGCCACCTCTCAGGAAGTGGTTTGTTGGCTTCCAATCCGATGCACTGCCTATGGTAGCTACCAGGACAACTATCGCAGCATATCAACTCGCCACCAGCTTCGCACACCACGCAATTATCTTGGTTGAAAATATCATTGTATTCATGTGGCAAAGGCGGTCTTCCATACGGAAAGCCGTAGTTCTCCGTGACAACGTGACGCCTTGTCATCTCATTGCTGACTGCATCTGTTGCCAACAACTCGTCAAGGAGAAATTCCAAAATCCGAAGCTTGGAATCAATGGAGAGATGATGATACGGTACCCCCTTTTCCATCAATTCAATTGGAGCCATGTGAGTCAAGAGATCCTCGTTCGGAGGAAACTTGGTAACATGGAATGGGAAAACATTCTCCTCGTAGGACAAATCCTTCTCGTTATCCGCCCCATCATTCGTCTTCTCGACTGGAGCAGCAGCAAAGAGTTCTCCATCCTTGAAATATCTCGTCAGTGTATTCTCCACATCTTTGGGTATCAAGAGAGCATTTTCATCACCTTCTAGTGGGGCTATCGGAGGTACAATCACTTGCTTTAATCCGCCTCCTCCCAATGGATTTGAGACTGCTGTTGTTGTTGTTGGCGGCGGCTGAACTGCACCGCTAACAACAGTACCGGCAGCAGCAGCTGGTGGCATTGCAAGTTTCATTTGGTTCGGAAGATGAAACTGCTGCTGCTGCTGTTGTGCAGCACCATTCGCACCACCACCACCACCTTCAATCCTAGCCTTCTTCTGATCCGTCGGCGTTGGAAAATCTTCATCATAATCTGAATCAGATCCCGACGATGAGTCATCATAACTTGTCGCCTTCTTCCTCCCCTTCCTTGGCAATGGCCGTCCCCTCTTCTTTGTGGATGCCCCCGACCGTGTCTGCGAGGAGACATCTGCAACTGTTGTTGTTGTTGTTACAGCAGTATGATGGGCAGCCAATGACGGTGGCAATGGAGTATCCGTAGGAGGCATGGCATTATACAACTTTCTCGCCATATTCACATGAAATGGACAACAAATGAATCTCCCGGCAGCATTTCGTTTTCCCAATGGACCCACAGGACATCGACTTATCCATTTACATTCCTCCCCATCATCATCATCATCACCATTGAAAGAAGACGAAAACTGTGGAGGACCCTTTGGATTCAAATCAATATTCTCCATGGGAGTCATTGCCACCGATCTCACATTGACATAATTATCTTCTTCCTCCACCACCACCACCTCGTTATCATTTTCATCTTCCCCATCTCCATAATCATCGTGATGATCTACAAACTTGTCTTCACTCATTAATGCATAATCACGAAAGTAGAGTGGCCAAGTGGTATAATCCATAAAGTTGAGGTTGTCACATCCCTTTTTGGGTGTCCATACATCTTCATATTCCACCACCACACCTCCTTCTCCTCCTGATCATTATCATTACTACCATCATCACTCTTCTTCTTCTTGTTGACAACCCTCTTCTTCTTACACCTCCGATGAATCAACCCACTCATCAAATCCACAACATCCTCCCCTCCCCTACTCCCACCACCACCACTCCCATCCCCCAATTTCGAATAACACCCCATACCATCCTGTGCATACAATACCCTCAAAATACGTACGTGTATCTCCCCCAATAGTTTGGAAGGCATGGGTAGTAGTAGTGCACGTAGAAATGATTGGGGGGGAAAGGGTGAGAGGCGGATTAGGGTGGAGAGGGTTCGGAGTGTTGTGTAGGTTGAGAGGGCGCGGTAGGTGTGGGTTGATGGGATGGTGGGGGGGATTGTGATTGATCTTTGTGGTGTTGTTGTTGTTGTTGTTGGTTTGGAGTATTGTATTGTTTGTTTCGACTTTTTGTGTTGTTTTTGAAAGAAGGGGAATCTCTTTTGTTCCTTCTTTGTTGTTGTTTGTTCTTGTTGGCTCGTTCCCTGTTTTGATGGTGGTGTTGGATGAGATGATATTCGTTGCAGTATTCGATGATGGCACAATCGATTCACTCTTGACCTGACCAGCAGGCGCAGCTGATGAGCCATTCGTAGCATTACTCATGGAGGCAGCAGCGGATGGATTCGACTGTACAACTCTAGCTGAAGTAGCGCTGCTAGTAGACGATTCGGTTTTGATTGGAGTATTTCCAGCAAAGTAGGCAATCACACTTTGTCCCTGCTGACCACTCGTCGCAGCAGTAGTGGCAGCAATGTTATTGGAAGCAGACTGAGGATGAAGAGTTCTGCCCATAGTAATGGCCGCACTGTTGTTATTATTGTGGAGCATACTATTGCTGCTGGGAGTGGATTGATTCCAACCATTAGTTGTCCCCGACGTGGCAATAGGTGCCATCATTTGCTGCTGCTGCATCCCCATATTAGATGACATAACTGCTGACGTTGTTGCCCCACCCATCATTTGCTGCTGCTGCATCCCCGCAGCAGCAGCCATTTGAACTCTTAGATTCTGCTGAGTCGTCATTTCATGAACTGCAGCCGCCGAGTTGTGATTATTCTGCATGGCATTTAACAGTTGCTGTTGGTTGCTCATTTGCTGTTGCTGCTGCTGCATCATTAAATGATTATTGACATTGTTGCTATTCATGAAATTGTTGGTTGGAGCTGATGCAGCTGCTGCCATTAGCTGAGATGGTTGCTGCTGAGATGGTTGTGGATGAAACGTCGTCCCGCCACCGCCGCCTGTTGAAAAGACGGCAGATGTGCCCATTTGACCACCATATTGATTATTTTGATAGTTAGTACCACCGCCCTGATAAATATTCTGCTGTTGCTGCATCTGCTGATTCAAAAAGCTCTGCTGCTGCTGCTGTTGTGCAGCATTATTCATCGGATTCAAATTATTGAGCAATTGTGAATTATCAAGAGGCTGTGATTGATTCCAAGCATTATTGAAGCCATTTGGAGGCTGCTGGTTGCCACCGCCACCATTTGGGTATCCTGACGACATGTGCGATTGTTATTGTGATCTATGTGCTCAATGCAATGCTAGCTCTCGAGGAGCATTTGTGAAGGTGAGTGCAAAAGATGTGAGCAATATCTTTTTGTCGAAGGACGTGAGAAGATGTGTTTCGAGGTGATTCTGGCCTTCGTTTCAGAGGGCAAGCGCTCTCAAAGAGGATGCGTGAAGTAAATAGGAATTAGTACAATAATCTGTCGGACGTTGCATTTGCCCCCATATCTGACTTATCCCCCCTTCGTTTGCTCACCAAATTTACTAAATGAAGAGCTGGTCACAAGATACAGCCTTGACCAATCCGCAAAGCAACAAAGAGAGCAGAAACGGCTAATACCACGGCTATGCGTGTGAAAGCAAATCATAACAAATGGATCCTACTTTATGCAATTCATCATCATTATTCATCAACCAACTCGTCGCTCCCCTCTCATCATGTTTGGCTTCTCTTTTTCACATCCGTCCAATCCAAAAGTAAAGGTAAAGGAGGACCAAGCCGGGATAATGTCTCAAGAGGTAATCCAAAATAATAACTCTAACAATCAATTTGAGCAGCGAAGCAAACCTAAGGGATCTATGAACCAGCTGCCCATCCTCAAATTCAACTTCAAACTCGATAAAGTTCCAAAACCACGCCTCCACGCCTTTACCGTGCTTCTTATTATAACTGAATCCTCCTTGGTATCGATAGAGTTGCCACAATCTTGTTAGAGTTCCTGTGCCGTGCGGCTCTGCCGCAAACCACTCTCCATCATATCCAGAGCCATATTTGTTCTTGATTTTGCCAACCCCATGCGGCATAAAAAACAACCACTCTCCATCATAAACATCTCCGTCTGGCCAAGTATATTTACCCTTGCCATAGAGCTTTCCAATGAAAATGGTGTCATCTCCTCCATTCTTCTGACCATTAGCTATCTCGCCATCGGTATCGCAAATACTATTCTGAATAGTTGGAACCGTCGGAGCTCCCTCGGCTCCTGCCCCAGGATTGGATGATACTGCGCCCACAATGAGGAGAAGGATTGCAGTGATGCGCCACATTAGTGTCTTCATTCTGCCTTTGCTTTGCGATACCTCTATTGGAAAGTGGCAGAAGAGGAAGGGCAATGAAAGGGATAGAGGCAGATAGATCGTGGATCGACGAGAAGTGGCGGGAGGTGAGGATACGTCGATAAAGGGGCTACTAGCCTACCTGCTGTCTGTGTACCGTATTTGTACGTAAGTACCATCCCGAGAGAAGGCGAGGATGGAGTTGGCTTGGAAATCGATTTGGGGCTTCAAATCTGGATTGCTCAGGGGTCGATTAGCTGAGGCGATTAGCAAAACATCGACACTAGGTCTTGAAACAACAACCAATCGATGAGCTCGATCAGACGACTCCAAAACACTACTCCTCGTTGTTGCCTGGTATGTCCACTACAAGCTAAGATATGGAGGATTGGGTGATGTATTTGGAAAGGAGTTGATCTGACCAGGCCTGCACTGCCGCAGCCGCTGGGCAGCATACAAACATACGAAACGATTCCGTGCAATCATGCATTTTGAGGCACGAAAGAAGAAGAACTCGGTAGTCGTTACATGTCATTGTGATGAACAATTTCTTCTAAAAAGAATAGGCTAACATTCGCTTTGACGGTAAAATTCACATTCACATTTTCATTCTATACATGAGTTCACAGGCATGCAATATGCCACTCAATCTCTCATCTCGATAATATCTTTGGGACATACACATCAAATCAATACTTGGGCACATATGGCTGCGCACTCACAGTTACAGTGGGCTGTTGCTGTGGAGCACTGCCTACATAGGCGTAAGGCTGTTGTTGCGGCGCAGAAGCAAAAACTTGTCCCTCAGGCAAAGCATACACAGTGGGAGGCTCATTCACCGCCATGACAGTTGGAACAACATTCGCAGCAGCAGTAGAAGGCGCCTCCACTACTTTGCCACCCACCGCAGCAATAAAGTCATCGTCGTCCTCATTCTTTTTCTTCCCAAACTTCTTCACTCCCAATGCACACAATCCAACCACCGCAAGAGATACACACAATACAATCGCACCAATCTCTGGACGAGCTACCAACCACGCAATACTAATCGTAACCAACGACAAGATGGAACTAATGAGTACTGCCATGAAGATAAGTCCACACCCAATAATACTGCCCACAAATGGGATAATATCCGCAAACACCTCAATAGGACGGAACACAAGGTACAATCCAAACGTCATGATAGCAAACCCCGCAAGACGAATGAGCCATGTGGCAAACTTGTTCTCTTCCTCGGCTGCATCAAACATTTCAACACTTGTCAGATTGCCCTGCTTGAACAACAAGACATCGCCTCCCTCGCCAGTCTCGGATACAAAGGCACCTAATGTTCCACCACTTTGAACTCCGACAATGGTAATGATGGACGGAGGTGTTTCTCGAAAGGACACTCTCTGATCACCAACTTGTGCACCACCACCAAATGAAGAAGAGGACGAAGTGGATACAGCAGTAGTAGTATCATTATTGTACACATCATTGTTGTTGTTGTTGCTGTTGCTGTCATAACCAAAATAATACCCCCCATCATAACTCTCCGCACGCCCCCTCAACTCCTCATTCGTAATATTCTCCAAAGTCACATCCAAATCCTCATCCCAATTAATCCGATTGATCAATTGCTGCGGTAACTGAAACGCACCAATCATAATTTTATCCGCAGTAAATGTCTCCGAGGTGAATTCCATAGTAGAAGGGTTTTGATATTGCCCCCCATTCTGATTTTTGAAATTGTACGAATTGATGAGATAATCCTTCCATTCATTGCTATACGAGTAGGTGGTGGTTTTCTTCTTGCCCCCACCGTAGGTTTTGGTGGTGCGGGTGGTTTTATCTTCGACCCATTGGTACATTTCTGCGTGGCGGTGGAGTTGGAGTGCGTTGGGTGCTGCGATGCCAAAGATTGGATCGGTGAGTCCACCGTTGTTGCTATCATTGTTATTGTTGTCGCCGTTGGTAATGTTGACTGAAAAGTGGACCAATTTGCCCTCATTGGCAGTATCGACATCCCATGGATCAAAGACAGTGGTCACCTGAGCCTCTGCCTCATTTAATGCCTCGTAGCGTTCGACGGCTCGGCCTTCGTTCCAGTAGAGCAGGGGGAAGGCACCGAAGAATAGTAAGAGGCCGATGCAGATTCCGCAGCAGGATGATTGGAGGCGGTCGCCGAGATTTTCATATTCTGTTTCGGTGAATTCGCCTCCGTCTTCGCCGCCGCCGCTTGTTCGATGTCGGTGATTTCTTCTCCGGCGTCGGACATGATTATTTGTTCTGAGTGATGAGCAGTGAAGTTCGAAGTTGTACTGAGTAATTTGCCAAGTCAATACTTAGCCGATATTAACTATTGCTGGATTGTATGTGAGCTGAAGAAGTTGGCGAACGACTGCAATGCTGTGGCTGTGCTGTTTACTCTTGCTACTTTCATTTATGGTCAACGGCTACCAAAAGACGTACTCATGGTGAAGAAAAAATTTGGAGTTGCACCACGACTCGCGACCCAGGCACGACTTACAAACATGTGTGCTAAAAATTGTCATAATCGCGAATGGTGGCTGACAAAACCCTAGTTTTCTGCTTGAAGTAGCAAAGCCTGGGGACTCAAATTGACAGGAAATCGCCGGTACTAAGATACAGAGAGTTGGCAAACTATTGTGAATAGCATACATGTAGATTCTGAATGGCCCGAGACACAAGGTGTCAACATTTGGAGAGGTTCGCAAACTGTCAGTGAATACTTAGGAGAGTGTTGGCAAACTGTCAGGTCATAGGTATATAGTCATATGCAGTAGTTTGACTTGCATTGCAGTCCTTGACATAACGACATCAACAACACCTGGCTACTGCATCATCTCTTTACATAGATTAGATCGTAAAGCAGTCTTCGATCGGTATCGTGAATTAATTTGTTGGTCGGAGAAGTCGTCGTGCGTTACATGTCGATGTTGACGGGAAGAACAGCAACGCCTTACTCTCATAACTCAAACTCCAAATCCAAATCAACCTCATCTAATCTTGATTCAAAGAACACACAAACAAACATCATGCATCTCTATAAATCTGCCATCGTCCTTCTCGCTGCTGCACCAGCCATCACTGCAGAAGTTAACTTCGAACAATACGACGCGGATATTTCCACCAACAATCCACAAATCTCTCAAGACAGCTGGACCGTCACAATCGATGGAAAGGTCACAGGCCTCGGCTCGGACGGACCCAACACAAAATTCTACGGCTACACGGCTGGATTCATCGACACGGTGTGCATCAATGGTGGAAGTGAGACTCCTCCTGGTCAGAATAGGGATTCCATTACTCTATCTGGATCTGTTGTGGGAACTACCGACTCGGATTCCAATGGTGCATACGCGTATGATCTTGTCATGTCGGAAAATTGTAGCTGTGGTAAGGAAGGAGCGACATTTGAAGCTGTAGTTGGAAAGGGAAAGGATAAAGCTCTTACGGAGTTTCAATGTGACAATGGCCCCTTCGTCGATGACTTGGATGGTGATGGAGGAGTTTGCTGCGGTGCTGTACGGGAAGGGGATGAGGTTGACTGCGGAGGTGAGTATTTGTTATGCTGCAGAATGCTTTTCACATGTTATAAAGCTCATCTACTAATATCATACATTGACATTGAACTTTGAATCAGGCTGTAATTGTCGTGTTGGTGATTACCTCAAGGACTGCCCCAACAGTAGGAAGAACCTGAACTATGCTCAATACGCTATTGGTATCCAAGTTAAACGCACCATTGTAGACGCTGTGGTCAGAGATGAATCCCCCACAGGCCCTATCGTGACGATCAAGCGTCAAGTCTGCTTTGCTAGCGAAGACTACAATAAAGTTGATGGGACGCATGAAATCT
>JAHBBA010000410.1:0-32275 GCA_018806925.1 Skeletonema costatum | reverse complement strand
TGGTTCGATGAGTTTGGAAGTAGTAGGCAGAAGCACAAAAGCGATGGTAAGCGTTCTCATCGTAGGAAAGAAGAAAGTGATGTCAGCGACGTTGATGATAATGCTGAAGATTATGAAGGAGCGGATGAGTTTGGAAGTAGCAGGCAGAAGCGTTAAAAGCGATCGTAAGCATACCCATCGTAGGAAAGATGATAACTCTGAACACGATGAAGAAAGCAAGTCTAGAAGGGCAAACAGCAAGCACAGCAAGGCAAAAAAGAAGCCCAGCAAGGCAAAGCGCAAGTCGAGAAAGGCAAACACTAGTCGGAATGATAGTGATATCGAACAAGATGTTGACAGCGTTATCCATTCATCATTCAGTTCCGATTATTCCATCCCTATCCCCAAGAGGATGATGTCGAAAGTGTTGCAGGCTCTGTCTCACTTATGAGCAGATTCGACGAAAAATCTACAGCATCCTACACACAGGAGGGCGATGTGAGTGTCGAAGGTGCTGTCTCCTTTATGAGCAGGTTGGGCGGATTCTCTACAGCGTCCTATCAAAGGGATGGTGATGGTGATGGCGAAAGTGTCGTAGGTTCTGTCTCAATTATGAGCAAATTCGGCGGATTGTCTACAGCGTTTGGAGAGACATTTTATGGAGCTGACTCCTTCGTGTCACAAGAAGTTGAGACCGTATGGAGTGATCAACGCAGCATGGCTGGTACCGTCGCTACCTCTGATCAGAGCTATAGTCAGAACTATAGAGGTTCCAAGCGGCGCACCTTCAAACCATGGCGAAGACAACTCTCAACAGTAGATTCTGGAATCTCGGATGAGGGAGAAGTTTCAATAGATGCTGATTTGTCAACCATGTACGCTGATGAAAGGGACTCATATTCGAGTGATGGGAGCAGTACAGCGAACTCTTTCGCGAGTATGTAGTTCACCGCAGCACTGCTAACAGCTGCAATTGAATTGATTGAGTAAGAAAGGTGTGCTAGCAAAGATTAATGCTACTGTAAACAACGATAAGGGTGAAAGAGTTCCAAAACATATCTGAAAGTTTGTCGTGATCGATTGTCAATCGTAGCATAGTAGTAGACAATTATGATGAGTTGAAAAACAACAGTGTAGCTAATCTGATTAACTCAATATGTGGGTTCGTTGATAGATAGATAGATTATTTTAGTAGCTACTAGTTTACCTACTTGCCAGGTCAATTTGTTTAGGGTTAGTTAGGGTAAATATGTCTGAGTGACCCTTGGCGATGACACCGGTATCCAATGTCACAGTAAAGGAGAAATGCCCCTGGAGAAGCACGCTCGTGCGTTGGGGAATGGGGAACGCTCTTTCTCAGGCGTTAGGGCGGCGTTGGGACGGTCGCTTATTTGCCGTGGCGTGGTCGTCTCTCTCATGAAACACCCACGTGTGCACTCATTATTCTTCATTCATCAGCACCATGAAATATCCTCTAGCACTACTTTTAGTCATCAGATGTGTTCTGTTTCCCAGGACAGCGCTTGGCATACCGATGAGAATATATGTATTCAGGGCACCTCCAACGAGCAGCCCAACATCATCTCCGTCATATCAGCCGTCTGCTCGGCCAAGCTCGCAACCAACTAGCACGCCGTCATCTTTACCGTCATCTCAGCCGTCTATTTCACCAAGCTCGCAAACCAACTAGTAATCCAACATCTGAGCCATCGTCTGAGCCGTCAGCTCAACCAAGCTCGCAACCAACAAGCAGTCCATCAATTTCACCATCAGCTCAGCCGTCTATTCAGCCAAGCTCACAGCCAACAAGCACGCCATCATTCTCCCCATCATCTCAGCCAAGCTCGCAGCCGATTGGCGATCCAACATCAACACCTTCATCCGAGCCATCTGCTCAACCAAGCTCTCAGCCAACTAACAGACCATCAACATCACCATCATATCAGCCGTCTCTTCGGCCAAGCTCACAACCAACTAGTAAGCCATCGTTGTCGCCATCAGCTCAGCCGACTGCGCTGCCTTCATCTCAGCCAACTAGCTATCCATCAATTTCACCATCAGATCAGCCGTCTGCTAGGCCAAGCTTACAGCCGACTGACCATCCATCATTTTCACCAACATCTCAGCCGTCAGCTCGACCAAGCACGCAGCCGACAAGTAGTCCATCATTATCTCCATCATCAAACCCAACTACTTCGCCAAGCTCGCAGCCAACGAGCAGTCCATCACTATCGCCATCATTTCACCCAACTTCTTCGCCAAGCTCGCAGCCAACTAGCTATCCGTCATCCTCGCCATCATCCTGGCCGACTTCTTCGCCAAGCTCGCTGCCGACAAGCAATCCATCGTCATCTCCATCATTTCAGCCGTCTGTTGCGCCAAGCTTAAGGCCTTCAGCTCAACCTTCTTTGTCAGTGCAGCCGACGTTGTCTGCGCAGCCTTCAACACAACCGAGTAATGATCCAACATCTACTTCGCTGTTGAGAACATCGAACAGTTTGGCAAATTCTGATAAAAAGTCATTTTTTTCTCCGCTGATGCTTTCTCTCATCGGTACTCTTGCATGTCTTGTCGGCATTTTAGGGCTCTATTTGGTTCGAGAGTCGCAGTCAAGTGTCGTAGGTGACTCTGTAGACAGTCTTGATGACATGGAGGACGATGATGACGACACATTTGATATTCAAGCACATCGTTCTAGTTCTAGTTCTAGTTCTAGTTCTAGAGTTAGAGAGCCTCCTCGTCAATCTAATAGACCAAACAATGATCTCAATGATAGTAAAAGAAGAAGGAGAAGGGATGATCGATATGATGATCGAAATCGAGATGATCATCGACGAAGAGAATCGTCCAATCGTGATCGTAGAAAAGTCAATGTCTATGGATACGAACAAGATGATAATTCATCATCCAGTTCCGACTCTTCCAATTGGGACAATGGCGCAAACATTGCAGGTTCTGGCTTCATGAGTAGATTCGGTTGCGGAGGATTGTCTACAAATGGTGAAGAGAGCGTTTCAGCCGCATCAGGAACGAGTGCTGGAGCCGACTCTGAAGTCACAGGAGATGAGTCCTTGTGGTGATAACTTATGGAGTGTCGGTGTCGCTACATTCTTCAGAGCACGTCAACAAGCCTTAGTGGAGACGTCAAATCTCTTTAGGAGACTCGGCTGATCACTTCTCTGCCATTCATGTGCTGAAAGCAGCTACCAGTGAGCAAACTTCAGCACTGATTCGACACCTTTTGTTTTCATAATATGTACATAAGATCAAGTTTGATGATACACATTTTCAGATTTATTTGAGCAATGATCTGCTCGAGTGACACACACAAGAATGTTGTTATTCTTTAGTAGTTACCGTGCATAAGCAAGGTGAAGTCGAGCTTTACCCAAATGGTGCAGTCCAGCTTTCATGGGTACAATACCGAACCTCTTCTCTTGTTCTGGTCACTGACGTATTTTGACGTGAACACAATCAAGAGCGGTAGTACCTAAAAGACGTCATGGATACTCCTGTGTACGGTTCGCACTCTTACATGCAAATTTTGGCCACCGCTGCACCGCCCACCATCATGCAGACAAACCCCACAGTACAACATAATGAGCGTTGAAATTGGGAGGTGCGCAGTAATGATATACTGCTTCTTACTGTTTCTCTCATAAGTTTCTAATCTCAGTCTTCATCGATAATTACATCTCCACAAGTTACTATCATCATGAGATCTCCCCTGGTAGCTCATCTTCTACTAATCGGATGTGCCCTCTTTCCTGAGGCAGCCTTTGGCAGACTCGTGCCCATATATGTTTGGAGGGAAGCACCGACAAGCAGTCCAACAGCAACACCTTCATACCAGCCGTCTTCTCGACCAACCTCGGAACCATCATCTCATCCGTCAGTGGCTCCGTCTATTTCTATGCAGCCATCACATCAGCCGACTAGCAGTCCATCATACTCACCATCATACCAGCCGACATTATCTGCCCAGCCTTCGACTAGTACTCCTCTTTTGAGAGCATCCAACTTGGCGAATCCTGAGCCTCAAGCTTTTGGGTTTGTGCTGGTCATATCTCTCGTTAGTGTTCTTCTCTGTTTTGTATGTGTTGGGTTTCTGTATGTTCGGAAGTCAAAACGTGTCGAATATGACGATGATGAATCATTTGAAGACAACGAAGATGATGAGTCTGTCACGACATCAGACAATTCTCAAAATTCCAATCAACGGCGCAGCAACATCGACCAGGCGCACGTGACTGATGGCCTGAATGTAAGCAACATCGGATTTGCCTTGCACACACGGTTCCAACGTGCCATCGACACGCTCACCACACAGAATAGACATGTTCACTTTGCCAACAAAAAACAAGTGCAGGTTTACCACATAACGGAAGAACCAGGGATGGTAACACATGACGACAGTGAAGCAGCCGCCAGACCTCCAACCCCAACGCCAATCCTCCGACCACCCACGCCGACAAACCTACCGTCCACCCCGGTTCCCCGACGCCCACCAACGCCGATTCTTCGATCATCCACGCCCACGCCAATCCTCCGATGAGGAGTCTGATGGGGAGGAAACTGAGGTAGAGAGATTCGTCAACTAGTTAAAGAAGACAAGCTGGGCATAAGTTCCTTGCCTTCACTTCAGTTGATTTGGAAGAGGTAAAATTCACTCAAGCACCTGAGTGTTGACGCCGTGACAGTGGTGTATAGAATAGCGCTGTGTATACGATTGGTTTCTATCAAGCAGTCAGTGACCTGGAAACAAGAGTAGGGCCGGTGTGGTCTACACAGATTACAACGATGATTTCACAGCAAAAATGTAAACTAGAAACAATACTAATCTGATCAACTTAGTATATGTATTAAATAGTTATTGTGCATAAACCTCTAGCAAGGTTGAAAGAGTACGCAACCAAATTGACCTACTTCTCACGTTATGTTCATGAAAACGAATCTGTAAGTATTAAGCATTGGCTGGTGAAGCCTATCTAGTTTTACTTAGACAAAGTACGTTAGTTGCCGTCACAACGAGAGATCCAAAGAAGATTGGTTGCTTAAGTACCTGTCGTGGTAATTGAGCTGCTGGAAGCTACACAGTACTTCGAGACACTTTCATTCTGCGGTCCCCTCTAAGATACCGTCCCGAGAGAGGAGCTGGCATAGTGACAGAAGTTACAAGAAGGCTTACAAGAAGGAGTATGAGAAATCAGAAACCGGAGCTTGCGTTGGACAGAGGTGCTCGATGGTGTCCCGATACCATGCTCCCCACAGAAAAAGCCCACGGAAGCCTTCTCACTTTTTCAGTGCTTTGTAGTGCACTTCCTCATAAGTAAGTAGCCAAACAATAACAAAAGCTTACCACCATGAGATCTGCTTTGGCTCTTCTACTCATCGGATGTGCCCTCTTTCCCGAGGCAGCGTTTGGCAGACGGCCTATTTATATATACAGGGCACCTCCAACTAGCAGTCCAACAGCAACACCTTCATATCAGCCGTCGGCTCGGCCAAGCTCGCATCCAACCATCAGTCCGTCATCTTCACCGTCACATCAGCCATCTTTCTCACCATCGTCTCGGCCGTCACTTCGACCAAGCTTGCAGCCAACCAGCAATCCATCATCGCAGCCAACTGCCGGAGCTTCATTGATGTTTCAGAAATCTGAGGCAATGGCAAAGCCGTCCTCATTTGGACTCTGGTTAAAATTTTCACTCGTCTGTATTCTTCTCTGTTTTGTCTTTATTGGGTTTCAATGGTTTCGTAAGTCACGACAAGGTGGTGGTCATCAACAAAACACCCAAGGCAAAAGGCAAGACAAAAAGCAAGACAAAAAGGAGAACAAGCAAGTCGTTGCTAGGTCTCGATCGCATCGGAAGAAGCCAGATTATCTACCACATCAAATCTCTCTACGCAGCAAAAAGCAAAACACACAGAACACATTGCCACCCGCATCAGCACCCGCAGAAGAGGACGAAGAAGATGGATGGGCGTCAGCGGTGGGCGGAATGTTTTCATCCTTGGTTTCATCGTTGCCGACTCGGCTGGAAGAACTATCGGTTGCGTCGTCAAATCCAGATGTAAGCCAGTCGCCGTTATCACTCTTCAGCTGTTCAGATATTCAGATGTCGCCTGCAGCAACCCCTCCGAGAAGAAAAGATTACAAAAAGTCTAATCAGGGGGGCAAAGGTAGGGTTAAAGAGCATCGTCATCGAGATAGAAGAACTGATGACAGTAGAGAGGAATTTGCTGCACGCCCTCCTCGCCAACCAAAAGTAACACCTCACGACAAGTACGATGTCGATGACAGTAAGAGAAGTAGAAGAAGGGATGATCGGAAGTCGAAGTCTGAACAGCAACAATCACGATCACACAAAGACAAAGGCAGCAGCAGCAAGAAGAATGCACCACCGAAACCCAAAGGACCGGATGCAGCCCAACTAGTTCAACAGCGAACCAAAGAACTGGACGATGCTGTGACAGAAGCTATATCTGGATTGAGTTTATTCGGTCATCAAAAGAAGGAGATCGTGGAGAATACGAGTAAAAAGGTTGGGGATAGTGCTAGTAACACTGCTGATGCAATTGGAGAGAAGAGTGCCGGTGAGTAGTATGGTTTGCGTTTGTAATAAATGAGCTTGAATTTTGCATCTTGTCCCTTCTATTGTTCAGTGGTCATCGTCTCTGACAATATCACGTCTGCTACCTCCTTTCCTATTCACTTCTAATCAGGTCCTTCAGGAAGACTCGATAACAGAGTCGCTCAGGTCAATGGACCGACATTCGTGCACAATAACAACCCTAATCATCCTGGATATTCATCGAGTAAATACGACGTACCACCTCCTCCACAACCTAATCGAAGTGGTTCAGGATATTCCTTTAATAACTACGGTGTACCACCTCCTCAACTACCTCATCAAGGTGGTCCAGGACAAGGACATTCATTTGGTAACTACGGTGTACCACCTCTTCAACAACCTCCTCTTCAACAACCTCATCAAAGCTGTCCTCCTGTATCACACACACCAGTTCCTCAACAAGGAGTGCGTAAGGACGCTGCTGTATCTGTCAACCAAAAATCTCTCAACCAAACTCCTCCTAGCAACAAGGATGTTGAAGAACTCAAACGTCGTGAAGGAGAAGAAAGGGATGGTATTGTTACTGGCAAAGATGGCAATGATAGTAAGAGTGAACTACAAAGAGATTCCAAACGCAATGATGACGGGTTGGATAAATTTGGAATGAGTGGGCAGAATCGTAGTGATCGTAAGCATTCTCGTCCAGATGGAAGACACGCTGATGATAAAAAAAGAAAAGGTGGTCGATCTGCTGTTCACAAGTTTCTTCATGACGATGACAGCAGCAGCAATTCACTGCTGTCGTCCACCAATTCCGAAAAAGCGGGTACTGCTCAAACAGGAAACTGGGGTTTCGGCTGGCTATCCAATTCCTATCCACAGGGAGGTACTGGCGCAATTATTGCAGAGTCTGCCTCTACTGAATCCGGAGGTTCATCTACAACGTCAGGAGCGAGTTCTGGAGACGACTCTGCGTCCGCAAGCCTAGACCCACAAGATGAGTCCGTATCGAGTGATAGTAGTGCCTCTACCTCATCAGATGAGGACGATGACGAGGAGAGCACCCTTTTTTCTGAGAGTGATGTTGAATAGGTGAAAGTACCTGCTAATGCTGCTGCGCGTGTAAGTACTGCTGCTGTTGGCGAGATTAGTTGGAGTGTAAAGTATATATGTTAATTACTACATATGCTATGTTAAACAGGCCCTCCCTTTGAAGATCCAACCGCACTTTACTAACTGCTTCATCCAAAGGAAACCCCGCAACGAAGAAAAGAAGTATTGTGACGTCATCGTGTCGTAGCGTGATTAACCATCTTCATCTCCTGAAGATTGTTGAGAAAGGAGACAAGAAGGCGCCACTTTTTTCAATCAGCGACAGCCACCTCTTGAAGAGGTGCGCAGTGACTGAAGAAGAAATAAAGCTCCAGGTGCTGCGCGGATGGCTTCTTACTATCTCTCTTAGCTTATTACTCATCTCATTACTTATCTCACAAGAGACCACCATGAGGTCTCCTTTAGCACTACTTTTATTCGGATGTGTCGCCCTCTTACCCCAGGATGCACTTGGCAGGCTCGTGCCCATATATGTTTGGAGAAACCTTCCGACTAGCAGCCCAACATCCTCACCTTCATACCAGCCGTCATTCCGGCCAAGCTCTCGTCCAACAAGCCATCCATCATCCTCACCTACTATTTCTCGGCCGCCATCACCTCAGCCATCTTATCACCCGTCAAGCAGTCCAACATCTACTTCTTTCATGACATCAAAGAGTTCGGTGAATTCTGAGGAAATGTTTCTTCCCTCAACTTTCGGATTCTGGCTGGCAATGTCTCTCATCGGCATTCTGTTATGCGTTGTCGGTGTTGGGTTTCAATTGGTTCGGAAGTCAAATTGTTGGCAATCAAAATGGTGTCAAAGATCGAACGACGAACAAAAGAGGGGCAAAGATGGTGGAAGGTCATCAGTGGCAACACTTCCTCCAGTGAAGGCAGGTGACGGAATGCTCTCGTCGTTCATATCAGCAGTGCCTTCTCGGCTGGAAGAACTCTCGGTCTATTCGGGTTCGGATTCGGATGAGGAATCATTAAATTCGCTGCCAAAGGAGCATCTTCGTAGGGTAACTTCTACAGGTTCTTCTGTCCGATCTCAATCACCTAACATCCGGAATGCTAAGCGCTATGATTTTATGAGAAGAAAACCGGATGATCGAAATCCTAAGTCTGGTCTAGGACTTCAACAATCTCACATCAGTCATGGTCGTAGGGATGATCGAGATACAGGCGAAATTGCAGGCCAAATAATTCAACAGAAAACCGAAGAATTGGGTAATGCCGTAAAAGAAACGTTGGGTCAAGCATTCACAGGGTTGAGTGCAATTGCAGAGAACACTATTTTCCCTGTCGACCCCAACGATCGTACGAGGAAACAGAATCATCATCAAAGAAGCAGTGATCAACATCATGCTCGTAGGAAGCAATCCCATTATAGATCAGACGAGGTCGATGCCATCTCTGCCTCCAATAAATCTGGAGGATCATCTATAACGTCTCGAGAGAGCATTTCAGCTTCATCAAGATCGAGTTCTAGTGCTGACTCTGCATCCACAAGCTTCGCGTCACAAGATGAGCCCGCATCAAGTAAAATGAGTGGCAGTGCCGCTGCCTCCTCAGATGGTGGCGCTACCTCAGATGAGGACGACGACAGCACTGCTGTTTCGCAACAATCGGTTGCATCATTTGACAAGTCAGTGTACAACGCTATCATGTCCACACTCCACAGCTCAACACTCCTCACACCAATCCATGTGACTCTCACTGACAATTCGTCTCAAGCTGCCAGTCACGTCGGATTCAAAAGAGGTGATAATCACTTTTCTTTACAAATTGTTGCTGAGGAATTTGATGGATTAACTGTGGCAAGGAGAAATCGATTGATTTACATGTTGTTGGGAAATACTATGGAGAAGATTCAGTCTTTGGAGATTGATGCTAGAAGTCCTTCTGAGATGTAGGGGGTTAAATTATATGTAGATAGACAAGTGAGAGGGAATAAGTTGAAAATAACATAGTTACAGGGATATATTTCCTCCTCTTGTTTACGGAGTGATACTGTTAATGATAAATAAGCATTGGTTCCAAGCGGCACGTCACTAGAAAACATTAGGTTTGTAGGAGACGACTCGGTGGAAAGGCGCCATTTCACTTGACGTTGCTATGTTATCTTCAATGCTGATGGAATGGATTGATTGCCTGCAGGGGCCCCAAACCGTGACAAGTGTGCGAAGGGGTGAGGTTTTCTCACAACAGAGACCCGCCGCAGGAAAGGAGTTGAAAAGTTCGGAGAGGTGCGCAAAGCAGCGAGTCATACTGCATGCGTCTCTCTAGAGATAGAGAGATATGCAAGAGATGCTGTCTGCTGCGTCTTCATCTCTCTCTCATTGCTTATCTGCTATCTTGTCTCTCACCATAGTAGACTCAGCTTCCTACCATGAGATCTCCTTTAGCTATTCTTTTAGTCAACGCAAGTGTCGTCCTCTTTCCCAAGGTAGCGCTTGGTATAACGGTACATGGCACCTCCACCAACTGTAAGTCCAACCTCCACTCCTTCATATCAGCCGTCTCTTCGGCCAAGCTCGCAACCAACATCTCAACCTTCGGCTGCGCCTTCAGACCAACCGACAACCAGTCCATCATCCTTGCCATCATCCTCGCCATCATATCAGCCGTCACTTCGACCAAGTTTACAGCCGTCATTTCAACCATCTCTGCGGCCAAGCTTGCAGCCTTAATATCAGCCAACAAGGAATCCTGCAACTGCAACTTCTATGAGCATATCGCAGTTGCAGACTTCCGAAGAAAAACCTTCTTCATTTGGACTCTGGTTGATCATAGCTCTCGCCGGTGCGCTTCTAGCCGGTGTTGTGTCCTCGTCGGCTCGGAACAATCAAGACACGGCTCGGAACAATCAAGGCACATCTCCACCAGAAGACGACGGATGGTTACGTGGCCAGGTCCTTTTGGCGTGGCTAATTAAATAAGTTTGGATAGAATTAGAAGATGTGGTAGCAATGTAGAACAAGACGGTGATCGATATGATGGACAATGAAAGGAGAGGCTTCCTTCTTTTTTCCTGGTCAATACCCACGCCAAGTGGTTACTTAGCTTGGTTGGAACAGGGATTCTGAAGAATCGGAGAAAAGAGGTACCTACTTTCTCACAAAATGTACCGTACGCGCTGACAATTTAAAGAAAGCACCCACGATAGCGTTGGACTCGTGGGTGCACCTCATCAGAGTACACCACCAGGAGATCTTTTCGCACATCACTTGCGAGACCTCGTCTTCATACACAATAACAACAACAACCCCACCATGAGATCTCCTTTGACTCTTCCTACATTCATTGGATGTGTCGTCGTCCTCTTCCCCAAGGCAGCGCTGGGAGCGCGCGTGCCGTATTACATATACAGAGCACCTCCGACTAGCAGTCCAACATCCACTCCTTCATATCAGCCATCTGCTCGGCCAAGCTCGCATCCAACAAGCTATCCGTCGTTGAGTCCTTCTGATCGGCCTTCATCTCAGCCGACTAGCACGCCATCATCATCACCTTCATATCGGCCGTCGTTGTCTTCGCAGCCTTCATCTCAGCCAACGTTGTCTGTGCGGCCTTCATCGACTAGCAAGCCATCATCCTCACCAACAATGTCACCTCAGCCGTCGTCTGCACAGCCGTCTAATACTCTTTTGAGAACATCAAATAGTTTGGCGAATTCAACAATTTCTCCATCGGGATTCTGGCTGATGATTAGTCTCATCGGTGCTCTTGCGTTTTTTCTTCTACTCAACTGTTTTGGAGGATGCTTTTGCAAAAGGAAGTTCAACTATAATCGGGACGATGAAAGCTACGATAGTGAATAGATTCCAAAGAGTCAGAGGTATGTGATATCCTCATTGCCTTCATTTTGTACTTATTAATAAAATATTCTGCAACAGGCTCTGATGAGAATGATACTAGAGCTAGAGAAGTGCCGCATAAAAACTTGAAGAATTTGGACCACCCGAATCGAGGTCTGCCTCAAAGAGCATCTGCTATGTCATGAGTCGAATAGGGATGGAAATAGAAATATGAATAGAAAAATAAGAAAGATAAATTGTTTCTGTTATTATCAAGCAATGATTGTTACACATCTCATGACATCCCCCGTTTTCCGTCACCTACGATACCATATACAGGATTCTTTGCGTGAGTTTTACATCAGGCTCCTGGTATTCATGTGAAGTTGCTAGCTTGCATCAAGATCAACACTATGTGTGCTGGGTCTAATGAGCCAGTCTCTACTTCATCTTATTGTTCTTTTGTAGCATACTGCCATCTGTGCAGTAGATATGAGCAGTCAAATGCAGCTGCCACCGGTCAATAAGATATGAGCCTACCACCAGGTGAGACAGAAGTTCCGCTGGCTATCAATCCTGTAAAGATTTACTACTCACATGTCACCTGCTCATTGCTGAGGTAGATTGCTGTAATTTTCTGTGGAGATAACAGACGAGCCATTGGACACGAGTAGAATACTACAGCATCATTAGCAAATGGAGGGCGTAAGTAGCGTGTTGAAGAAGAGAAGCGTCAAGATTCAAGATAGGAGTTATAAGTTGACGAGAAAGAGATGGCAGAACAAGCCACCGAGATCCCATTCTCTGTCTACTATCCTACCCCATTGAGGTCGAAAATACTGAGATTGTAAAGACAATCCCTGGCTGGAATGGAGAGGCGGAGGATACGCAGAGAAGAGTCAGATGTACGATGCTGTATTATTCAAATAATGATTTCAGAACAATAGATCGGACGGCTGCTACGCGATGTCTGAAGTTTGGCATAATACTGCTTGACTGGCCAGGCGATGACTTTTGCAAGAATTTTCTTAACCCCAATAATTATCAAGAGATAAGATCATATGGAAAATGACAACACTTCTCTCAGCATTATCCCTGCGGATGAAATGATGTAGAGACGTTCACGAGTGGACTCCTACCTTTTTTTGGCATGTTCTGTTATAAATAGCTGATTATAAAGAGTTAATCTTCTGAAAGTTAAATCACCCTTTGTCAAAACCAAGACGAGATGAGGTGAAGAGAAGAGACCAGTTCAATTCACGAAAGTCAAACCAGCTTCTGGAGGGCTGAGATACTTTCTCGCAGTTGACAAAGTTTAGAAGAGAGATCACTCGAAATAGCTCAGGAAAGCGTTGAAAATGAAAAATTTGGCAGGTATTGCAGTGCGCAATGCGCAGAAGAAAGAGCATGTGGAAAATCGCCACTGCGTCCGCACCCTATCTCTCTCTCATGAGCTATCTGCTACAACATCTCGTCCTTCACAATAAGTAGCTAAGCTCACACGCATCATGAGATCTCCTTCAGTTCTTCTGACATTCATTGGATGTGTCGTCATCCTCTTACCCCAGGCAGCGCTCGGCCGCTCACATTATGTATATAGGGCACCTCCCACTAGCAGTCCAACATCCTCGCCTTCATATTCACATCAGCCATCTCTTCGGCCAAGCATGCAGCCATCATTATCTTCTTCGAGCATATCTCGCAGTTTCATGACCACCGAAGGAGAGCGTTCTTCAAATGGACCCGTGTTTATCTCATCGCTCATTGGTGCGCTTTTATGTTTAGTAGGTGTTGGATATGCGTTGATTCGCAGGAAGCGAAACAGATCCACACCTGAACCCATAGAAGAAGACAGAGGTGGATGGCTGTCGTCATTTTGGGGTAATGATAGCGCGTCTGTATCAGGTAACTAATTCTCATATTATGGGGCAACTCGTTAGGATAGGGTTGGGAACGGTGAATACGATGGGTGATGGTGTGATGGTGTGGTGACGATGATGTCAGATTGGAAGGATTGGGGTGGGGGAGTAATTGTTGTGATCATGAGCAGTATATCATGCAGTGATTGGCTCTTCCAATTTATTGATAGGGAGATAGTGCAAGCATTGGAGGCTTTGCCTCATTTGATGGGCTATGTGCTTATTTGCGATATCAGGGAATAATATTTCGGAATGTCAGGAGGTATCAAGAGCAACCATGATTTGGCTCATTAAACCACACGAGTATATGTACAGATCTATTTAGAATTGCAGTTTGAAAAGAGTACCCAACCAAATTGCGCCTAATTCTCTCTTCATGATATGAAACTAAACATCTGACACTTCAGCTCAAACAATACATAGCGTTGAAGCTCGTGAGTTATCGCCTCATCATTCATCACTCCAAAGTGAAGTAAATTTGGAGCATCATCTCTAACTAGAGCTCGTGAACACTTACAATACCCAACTAAGTAACCGGTGAAATCAGCGTAAAAAAGTTTGTAAATGTTACAAGAAAGCTCGACAATTTTGTCAAGAAGGTGTCCGGTAAGTGCTACAGGAAAGAGACCGAGCAAAGTTGTCCACTCATTCAATCGTAAGCCACGACTACTAAGTAGCGGCGGCGCTGCAAGCAAGATCGAAATTTTGCCAGAATGACTGAGGTGCGCCAACGAGAACGAGCCCACGACCCTTCACTTTTTTATAAATCGATGCCACTATTATATACTTCAGCTCAAACAATTGCATTCAAGCTCACCACCACCATGAGATCTCCTTTAGCTCTTTCTGCATTCATTATTGGATGTGTCGTCATCCTCTTCCCCAATGCAGCGCTTGGCGTAACAGTGCCTGCTTATAATTACAAGGCTCCTCCACCAACTGGCAGTCCAACATCCGTACCTTCCTCTCAGCCAACCTTGCAGCCTGAATCTTATTTGAGAACAGCCTACGGGGAACCTACTTCAGGATTCTGGTTAATCACATCTCTCGCCGCTGGCGCGCTTCTAGCCGGTGTTGTGTCCTTGTTGGTTTGGAAGAAACGAGATACGTTACCACCAGAAGACGAAGGCGAAGGAGGATTTTTAGACTGGATATCGTCATTTTGGCGCGACCCTTCATGGGATGATTCAATAGGGGATGAATCTTCAGGAGATGAATCGATAGAGTAAGGGTTGGGTTCTTGGGGACAGGGTGTGAGATGATGATGCTGTCGTATTGGATACATTTGGGAGACGTAGGGACTCGTGTGATTTTGAGAGCAGTATTATGAGATAGAAAACGCGAGGTCGCAATGACGGAGTGGAAAGATGTGGCTACGATGACGATAGATGCAGCAGTATAATCGTCCAAGTTTGGTTCTTCTAGTCCCTATCGATAAGGTGATGATGCATGTATTGGTGACACTGGCCCACTCTGTCTGCATTGAGTCTATTCGTTCTCAGTACGAGCCTCTCTTGTGAAATGGAGAGGTGGAGGATACATGATGATGATGCTGTATCATTCAAATAAATGATTTCAGAACAAACAACAGACGGACGGCAGCTACGAGATTGAAGTTGGTGGCATACCTTTTAACTTGACTGGCCAAGTGACGTAGGCACAATCCCTTGATAATTAAAACAATGTGGTAAAGATAACACGCAAGCATTTGAATTTAGACTTCTCTTTCAGAATTTTCCGTAAAGAGAGTGCACTCCATATTCACCCTTTGCCAACAAGATGATGATGAGGTGCGTCTCAAACCCATTATAAAGAGAGGAGACCTCTTCATTTTCACAAAAGTACAAACCCCATCAAGAAGGGCAGGGTGTCGGGTCACAAGTGGTACAACTTCTCACGGATGCAATTTTTAGAAGAACTACTTTCTCGAATTAGCCAAGGAACAGGAAAGCGTAAAAAATGAAAAATGATAGGTGCGCACTGCGCAGAAGCAATCCGCACTGTGTCTGCACCCCATCCATTCTCTTCACATACTTCTTGTCTCTTGTCTCGCGTCCTTAAAAGCTCCCATCACCGTCATGAGACCTCCTTTAGATCTTCTTGCATTCATCGGATGTGTCGTCGTCCTCTTCCCCAATGTAAAACGGCACCTCCGACTAGCAGTCCAACATCCTCACCGTCTGTTTCATATCAGCCATCTCTTTGGCCAACCTTGCAGCCTGAATCTCATTTGCATTTGAGAACAGCTGACGTGAAACCATCTTCATTTGGGCTCTGGTCGATCATATCTCTTACCGGTGCGCTTCTAGCCGGTGTTGTGTCCTTGTTGGTTTGGAAATGGAAGAAACGACGCGCATCACCAACAGAAGACGACGGATGGTTAGACTGGCTATCGTCATTTTTGCCTGGCGATCCTTCATGGGATAAATCAATAGGGGATGAATCGTTAGGTTAAGGGTTGGGTTCGAAGAATACAAGTAAGCAGATTGGGGACAATGGTGTGATGATGATGCTGTCGGATTGGATACATTTGGGAGACGTAGGGACTCGTAGTGAACGTAAGAGTGAGAGCAGTGTTCTGAGATTAATATTGGTTCCAATGAAAGATCGGGAAAGACGTGACTATGATGACGATAGCAGCAGCAGCAGCAGCAGCAGCATTTATCGTCAGTTCTGGCTCTAATCCCAATCGATCAGTCAATGATGCATGTATTGGAGACTCACTTTGTCTACATTGATCTTTGTGATCTAGTCATCTAGAACTTCAGGGGCTGTTTAGAAACAGCTATGAATTGACTGCTAAAATCTCACGAGTGAGAGCTTCCAAGGAGCAATGGGATTTCGGAATTGGAAGCTTTCTAAAAGCGATCTCGGTCCAGGTTTCAGAAGTTGCAGCAGTCTACCGAGAGTTACATGACTTATTTTCCTCAAAATTCTGACCAGTAATTTCAATCAAGATCAAAAGTTATGAAATGTCGTCTCCAGTAGGTGAATTTTGGCATGCAAGTGAGCGTGTGCACTGTACTGCAACCGGGCAACCACAGAGAGGAGATGGGTGTTTCTATTTACTCTCATCGCCTATTCCAAGGCAAATTGACTCTCCTTGTTACATCCCAATTTAACAGTATTGTATCATGGTACCATAGGAAAGAAATCCCCTCTCATGGCTTCGACTGTTAGGCTGCTGGATAGCGTATGAAGACCTCTTCAAGTATCTAAGTATTAGGTACAATAACTTGCTGAATTTTGAGTAGTATGGTTTGATTTGAGACAAGTGATGGTCAAAACTGGAATGCGTCACGCAAATTGTTATCCTTCTGGGACAAGAAGGCTCACGCGAGACGCGTCGCCAAACGGGCGTTGAGAAAGCCGTTGAATACCCATCTTTCTCTGCAGATCCCATCCAGGCAGAGGCACGGCGTCACTATCTGCCATACAATTGTACACAGTACTCGCCACCCAAACAACCCCACGATGAGATCTCCTTTCACTCTGCTTGTATATATCGGATGTGTCGTCCTTCTTCCCAAAGCAGCGCTTGGCAAGCTGCTCCCTTTTTATGTTTATAGGGCACCTCCGACTAGCAGTCCAACATCATCGCCTTCATATCAGCCGTCTGCACGGCCTAGCTCGCAACCAACGAAGACGCCGTCATTCTCACCATCATCTCATCCGACTCTTCGGCCAAGCTCGCAGCCATCAGATCGGCCGTCTTCTCGACCAAGCTCACAGCCAACGAGCCATCCATCATCTTCGCCGTCAGATCAGCCGACTGCTCATCCAAGCACTCATCCGACAAGCAATCCGTCATCCTCACCTTCACACCAGCCGTCTGATCGACCAAGTTCGCATCCAACTAGCTATCCATCATCATCACCTTCAGATCAACCGACTGATCGGCCAAGTCTGCACCCATCATCTCAGCCGACTTTTTGGCCAAGCTCACATCCGACGGGCAGTCCATCATCTTCTCCTTCATTTCAGCCGACTGATCGACCAAGCTCACAGCCGACGGGTAATCCATCATCCTCACCTTCAGATCAGCCGTCTGATCGACCAAGCTCGCATCCAACTAGCTATCCATCATCATCACCTTCAGATCAACCGACTGATCGGCCAAGTCTGCACCCATCATCTCAGCCGACTGCTCAACCAAGCACGCATCCGACGGGCAGTCCGTCATCATCACCTTCAGAACAGCCTTCAATTCAACCAACGAGCAGTCCATCAGTCTCACCTTCAGCTCAGCCGACTTCCCTACCAAGCGTGCATCCTTCATCTCAGCCGACTGATCATCCAACATCACCACCATCATCTCAGCCGTCGTTCTCTATGCAGCCTTCATCGCAGCCCAGCACTACTTTTTTAAGAACATCAAAACTGGTCAATTCATCATATTCTCTGCAGAGCTTGTGGTTGATAGTTCCTCTCGTCGGTCTTATTGTAGTCTTAGTTGTTCTTGACTGTTTTGGATTCGGCTGTAGAAAGAGGAGAGGACAAAGACGGAAAATTTATGATGATGTATAGATTCCAAGGAGTCAAAGATTTGCAATCTCCTCTTGAGATTGAGTTTTTCAGCCGACATTCAATATTGAGCGAGGCCTACTAGGCTGTGACTGATGTGGGAGGAAGTGCTGTGTAAAAAGCATGGAAATTGGACCACCCGAGTCCAATTGTCTGCCTCAAGGAGGACACAAGAAGCATCGACTACGTAAATGATTGCGATTGAAACGAGTGTGGATAGGAGTATTCATAAAATTAATGATTACTGTTATTATCAACATATATCAACAATATGAACATGTCAATATATTGACATATTGATACGTAGCATCCAATGATTTCCTGGACCTTGACTCAAATTCAGCGTCATTATCTCGCATCTAAAAGAGAAAGAAAAACACTTCTTCAGATACTTAACAGAGTGTGAGCATGATGATACTTATGTTGTTTGCCCGTAGAAGAACACATCACTTTGTCCTTATTCCTGTTGTGCATATCCTTTTAAAGATATAAACTTGTGTTCTTTTTTACAAACATTCTATATTTATATTATATACAACAGGTTCTTTGCCATTGGATTTTGATTTGATAGATGGCGACCAAAAAGAACTTCTCACATGACGAAAATATCTAAACATCAATACTCCTCCATTTGTTTCTTAAGCAGCGAGGAGTTCCTAGTCTGCCTTGAACACATCAGCTGTGTCGTCTGAAGATTGATTGGCAATAGGGCTTTTCGAAATCGCTGCCAAGAGATCATCCAAAGGTGCTCGAGAAGTAACAAAATCTGTGTTAGAAATCCCACGAAGGCTGTCTTGCGCTAGAAGCCCACACCCTGTATTCTTTGACCTGGATGGTGTGATGATTGAGAGAAAGGTAGCGATTCTCTTCTTCGCAGAGATACCTTTGCGATCAGCTCTAGCAGCTTCACTCACGTCGACATCGATCAAGTGTCTGGGAATTGTCATAGCCATTTTTTGTTGGAAGAAGAAAGAACGTGACGTGACGTGAAGAGGCAGTGTTGGAGTGCGTTGGTACCTATGATGGCGTGCTTGTGTGAAAAGGGAAAGCAACAGTTATGGTGTTGCTGGCATTGATCTCTGCCTCCGAACACAGTAGGTAGCAAGACCTCCGTGCGCTCTCATCAGATTTGTTGTCTTGGAAGTGTCTTGGATGGCATTTACACTTTTTTTACCTGGCGCTCTACACACTGGCATTCACCATTGTCAAAATTTCGGCGAGTATAAGATACCTATCTTCTTGTGCTGGTAATGCTAATAGGTTTAGAAACTTTCAACTTGAAGCAAGAAATCGATCGATGGAGGAGAGGATCGATTAGAAGAGGAGCTTGAGAATGGCTCTGCCACCTGCATATCCGACGATGAGTGCAGTGGACTTCCTCAATGTGCTGATAACGGATATGGAAATGAATGTTTACTGCCAACTACCTATGGGCGTCTGCGATGGTGATTTCTTGGCTGAAAGCGAGACGGGCCATTGCGTCAAGCCGCACTTGGGATACAATAGAAGCTTTAAACCAGTCCTTGGATGCGATGGGCAACATTATGGCAACCCATCCTGTGCTCAAGCTGCTGCAGTCAACGTCTTGTGTGATCTTCGTGCAGACCCTGATTGTAGCATTCCTGTCCCTGTCGATGCCGATAAACCTACATCATCCGACATGGAGTAATCGGAAAAGCCATTGTATTTGTTGACTTGCTGCTTTTAGATTGTTTAGTATGAGAAAATAGATTATATTGATATAGAACGTGAAATTGATAACTTCTCTTGCTCTTGAGCGTTTCTCTGGTAGTAATAGCTGTGCTGCTCTAAGTAGAAGTTCCAAATTGGGTAGAACTTGGTGCTTCATTTATATGTTAACACACTTCTTTGTTTAATCTTGATACTTTCTTCTAAGAAGGTATGAACAAACAGGCACATACGGCGAGATAGGTGGTGACTTGACTTTGTACAGATATTCTCCACGGTACGTTCTTACTTCTTAGCAAAGATAACCGAGGATGGAAGACGAACTCAACTTAATCCTCAAACTACACCTGAGTTAGTTCTATCAGCTATATATAAGAATATAAGTTGAGCATATTTTATTGAAACATTTAATAGAAGACAAGGAAGAGGTCATGTTCAAAATTGATGATTACATATTTACAGTGTTACAAAATTTAAGCATTCGTTGCTTCTACTTCCTATATCCTCTGTAGAAAGGTTCCTACTATTCAACACATCACGTGCATACTGTGCCATCATGGCATTCTGGACGCTACCATTACGACTGCTGACGATTTGCTCTCCAATGTGCGAAGACATATCATTGAGACGCTGCAACTCCATTTGAAACTGATGCCGCTGACGCATTTGGGCAATGAGGATCTGCCTTTCCTGATAGATGCGTTGTTGATGATAAAGGGAGGCGACGGTGGCAGCATGAGAGCCAGCAGCAGGAGCCGTAACCCTAAGGAAGGCAGGTTTCGGATTGGAGATTGGTAGAGGCTCGTTTTCTGCTGCCGTCGTCACACGTGAGTAGGTGGAGGTGGGAACAAATGTCCTATTCATTATTCCACTTGCCGCCAAGAAAGGAGGAGGAGGAAGAGGAGGGGCTTGTGCAGGTGCATCGTTGGCAAGGATGTTCCTATTGGACACCTCAGAAGTAGACTTTTTTGCCTTATTCTTCTTGTTGTTGTTCTTCTTCGTAGAAGTAGAAGACACTTTGACTTTGTGGTAAGTAGGCTTGGACTTGCACTTCATTCTCAAGCACAGCCAAGGCTTGTCACGGACAAAGTTACTGTGGGCAAACGATGATTCCTCTCCCTTGCGACGGCTCTTGACCCTTCGGAATCCCCAACGATTGAGCTTTCGGATGACGCTGTTTAGTAAGGCCTCACGGAAGTATTTGGGAAGAATCTCACTAGAGAATCGTTCCTTGTCTGCAATGATGAATGAGAGGCCATCGGGAAGCCAGTGAATGATGGACTGACTCTCCGGCGTGGCGAGAATCTCGTGGAGGTCTTGGGGGAAGCTCTTTTCCTGGTTCTTGGGGCAGCGGTGGCGAGATTCTCGGGTTCATTATCTCCAGATTCATCATCGCCGGCGATGGGCTCGTTGCTGACGACTGTGATTGTAGATGGAACTTTAGCGCCGTCTTCAGCTCCAGCGCCGTTTGCGTCGGATTCCTTGTCTTTGAGGTTGGCCTCGGCTTTGAGAGGCTGCGAATAGGAGGTCGAGGCCATCTGGAGCTGCTGCTGCTGCTGCTGCTTGAGTTGGAGTGGTTGCAGCATCAGCTTTTTTGATGTACACGTCCTTGGAATCAGATAATTCAGAGGGAGAGGGAAACCAGGCGGCTGCAGATGCATACGCCGCTGTTACTGTACGTTTCTTCATAGTGGGAGATACCATTGTGTTGCAGGGTCTTAGAAGTTGTGTTGTTGGGTTGACAACATGGTGGTTGTGTTTGTGTTTACAACAATGAGAATTGCGAACAGGCCGGCAGTTCGGCTGAGGCTGAGCAGGTCGCGGATATAAAGAATGGTAATCACGGGGGATTCCGCAATAAACTATCAGTCTCATCGTGTAAATCATCTGGTTAGATTCTAATATTCGGGACAAAAGCTTTGATACTACAATTGCCGAAGCGATTTGCAGACTTTGCGAATCCTGCGAGATTACCGCGCGCGATCGACAAATAAAGACGATGTGCAGGTAGGTACACGGCCCGGCCCGGCCAGCCTTACATTTTGGTTTTTTTTATGAGAAAGAGTGTAGACGATTCCTACGTAGATTTACCCCGGTGCGACACACATATTTTTTGGCAAAAAGGAGCCAGAATATCTGAGTACGAAACTTTGAACGCTGTTATTATCGCAAATATGGACCTCAGCCCAAAAAACTTTCTGGACCCTAACTCTCCATAGTATGAAGAAGTCGAATGCAGAATGTTTTTTGGGCTGAGGTCCGGTACAAGTCAAAAACCATTTTGCAGAGAGTTAATTTAGCCAAATGTCACGCTCTTCGGGCAATATTACATATTGCCCTTTGGTCCCACACGGCTAAACCAAAGACGCACATCTCTCCTAAACTGTCTGAAGGGCAATACTACAGCTTTATAGACTCTCATAACTGAGACTACTATCTCTTTATCACAGCTGCGAAAAGGGGCTTTTGTGTGGCTCTCTGCAAAATGGTTGATCTTAATTCCTACGTAGCCCTGGTACATAATTTTGTGTAGCATCCATTATCACAAAAATGTCACGGTCAGAGAAGCCCACCATGACGTCCGTTTTGTCCTAGCTGCTACCCCATGATAAAGTATGATAAAATAAAACCCTACTACACTATATCACTCATTATAGAGTACTTTAAGATACATCAACTACTTTTTACATGGGGCAACATTTTGATGGGAATCCAGGACATCAAAGGACAGTGTCACGGAACAGTCTGCAAAATGGTGACTCTCTGCAAAGGAGGCGAGGGAAAGAGAGCAGAGATTTTGTTTTTTTGGTGTGAAAAAGTAGGAACAAACAACAATGAGAACAATAATTTTGTCTCTTTATTATTTTGATTTATCTACTATGTATTTGAGTGCTGTGATCGAGTGGTTTGCGGGGAGTGAGTGTGGATGTGGACACGAAAGGAGAAAGGGCGACATTATTATGCAGCAGGAGCGCCACCACCATTTTCATCTTCGTTGAAGTTGGCACGGCGGGGAGGGGCCAGTACGAATATTTGCACGTCTGAGTGCTTCACGGGCCGAGCCTGCGAGCTTCTTCGGCCAAGAAGCGCACCGGGAAGATGCTGCTGCCGCTGAGCACGTTCATGTTCAAGAGCTTCCGCTTCCGCCTCTGCCTGCTGCTGGGCGGCTTGTTGCTGGGCGGCTGCTTTGTAGGGCTGCGGACTTGTTGCTGGGCGGCTAGTCCGGGCGGCTTGTTGCTGGGGCGGCTTGCTGAGCTGCGGCTTGCTGGAGCTGCGACCTTGCTGAGCTGGCGGCTTGCTGAGCTGCGGGCTTGCTGAGCTGCGGCTTGCTGAGCTGCGGCTTGCTGAGCTGCGGCTTGCTGAGCTGCGGCTTGCTGAGCTGCGGCTTGCTGAGCTGCGGCTTGTTGCTGGGGGCGGCTTGTTTGCTGTGGCGGCTAGTTGGGCGGCTTGCTGGGCGGCTTGCTGCTGAGCGGCTAGTTGGGCGGCTTTGCTGAGCGGCTAGTTGGGGCGGCTTGCTGGGGGCGGCTTGCTGCTGAGCGGCTAGTTGAGCGGCTTGTTTGGGCGGCTTGTTTGCTGGGGATTAGCAGCAGCATAGCCCTGGTGGAGTTTGCTGAGCACGGTTACGTGGCGTGGGGGAGCGGGGTGTCCGTTGAGCCCTAGCGGAGATGAAATTCCAGCCTGAGGTAGGATCTGCAGAGAAATCTGCAGATGATTGGAGTTGGATTCTAATCGAAGAGAAGACATAATATTATTTAGTGGTTGTTGGACAATTTTGACAGGAAAATAAAGATAAACAAACTCACCTCAGTATAGCATACATGGGAAGGATCTTGTGGAGTAGGCAGTGGCATCGAAATCCTCAATAAGCTCAAAGCAAACCGGGCTCCCAAACAATCTCTTTTGAAGCAAACAATATTCTCGACCTTCTCAGGCAAGCGGATCTTTTGGGGCGGATTGGCTCCAAAATCAAGCCATTGGGGATGGGCTCTTAGAGATTTTTTCGCCGACAATTTTGTTGTGAGCTCGGTGAGAGAAACTTTGCTTCAATTCATAATCTTCAGCGGATCCGAAATTACGAGCATCGTTACCCTCATCATTGATCCTGTCAGCAAGGAGGAAGGGGTCAGCAATACGTGGTCCGAACCCTCAATGGTGGCGACCCTCATTCTCAAAACACGAACGTCATAGTAGGTGTGATCACATGGGTAGACGAACAGTTCCAAAAATGGTGACACCCCTGCGAGTACTTTGAAGGACAGGAATATTCTTCAACAACCAAGGATGTGTGACGTGAAACGAAAAACTTGGGGTCGCCCCATTTCATTGTCCATCCGAGAAATATCTGCAGCTAATTTCATCTGCATCATCTGCATCGACGCCAACACGATTACGATCGCGGGGGACGCTGCTTATCTGGCTTCTTCTTCGGGGGGGGCTTCTTATCACTCATTTCGCTATCGTCAGAGTCAGTAGTGTCTTCGTGGTCTTCAGTGGGAACGTTGGCGTTGGGCGGGGGGGGTTGGCTCTACGCATCACATGAAAGATGAAACAAGTAGTGTGTTAGTTGCTGGGAAATAAATATTAATATTAATTCGAACGAAAAAAAGCTTACCTCTTTGTGCTTGTAACTTTTGATCAAGTTGATGTTTTTGAAACTTTGGTTTTCAGGCGACGGATTTGCGGTCTCCTTGTTGTTGTCGGAGATATGGTCGGGAAAATATTTTTTGGGTTGATTTCAATGATGTATCCGCGAAGATTTGGCTGTGGTTAAGCTTGGATTGATGTGACCTCTTTGAATAAGTGTTCTCAGTCTATCGTCCTTGATCCCTTCCCCAGGTCATTTTTTTGTTTGCCATCGAGGAAAAAAAAAATGAGGTGAGATGATGCAATTTTGATTGTGAGGGGCCGCCGCCGACCGCCGACGTGTTCGATTGCAAAGATCTCTTCAACGCCGGCGTGTTCTCGATTGGCAAAGATTCTCTTCAACAAATCCTCGTCAGTTCTGAAAAGATTTCCTTCAACTACCCTTCGTTTTTGCTGTTTAGCGGAGAGGGTTGGTTCATGCACCAGTAGTTTGATAACAACCGATTGCAGGCGGCTGCTTTTGTTGATTTGTGGTCTTGGGCGGCGAAAGGTGTGACTTTTACTAAAATAGCACGAAGGTACTAAATTAGGGACGAATGTACTACTATTAGTAACATTCGTACTAATTTTAGTACCATTTTTCAAAAACATTGTCTACGTAGGAATTAATACATTTTGAAAACATGTACTAAAACGGTACTAAAATGCAAAAACCAGTTCTAAAAATGCAAAAACTGGTACTAAAATGCAAAACTGGTACTAAAATGCAAAACTGGTACTAAAATCCTAAATCCGACCTTTATCTGGTGACGAGGTCAATAAGTGGATTATCGGTGGAGCATTGTCTGAACGGGGCTGAACGTCAATTGCTTAAGGAGACATTGGAAGCTATTTTTTGAGCGATCGCTTCTGCCACCGGGGTCTTAAACAAGTTACGTGGCACTGATGAGGTGGCGGGTCGGCAGTCTGGATTCTGATGAGCAGCCGACACGTACGTACGAAGCGCGGGCGCCGATGCAACTCTGCAAAGCTGCACAGCAGCAGACCTATCTGCAGTTGTCACCATAACATTATCGAGATTATTATGAAGAGACGACAACTTCAATTCTATGCGGGCATCTGAGCTATGATACAATCTCACCATCCTTTTGTCTGAAACAACCCAAATAATAATGAATTCTGATCCGCTTTACAACATCCTAAACCCCCAGCTTAACGACGTCTTCAGGCTGGGGAAGGAGTTAATGAATCGATCTCGGAACACCCTCGGGTCGACTCATAAAGGAGGGACTGAGGATCGGAGATTTAGATCATTTTATGGAATTAGTGCCATCACTGCTATCGATGTATGGGGACGTCTGGAGGGGAGGATCTCGTTCCTGCCGGAGGCGGAGGGAGATTTTTGTACCTTTTTATGGACACTTATGTTCTTTAAGCTGTATAGTGTTGAGACAGAATTATGTGCCCATGCAGGAGGTGCATATGGAGCCGTTGACCCGAAGACGTTTCGTAAATGGTGTTGGCCAATGGCGCATGCGTTGGCTGAATTGGAGTATTCTGTCGTAAGTGAAACACGCTGTTCTCGATTTTGATACTCTCTCTTTTTTCTTGTGCTAATATTATAGTCCTCCATCTATACCGACTATCGACCCAGATCTATCTTGACAAGCGATACATTGGAGATCAAAATCATGATTGCCTTCTCTCTGTTGACGGTACTGACTTCAGAATTCAACTCGTTCACAACAACGTCAGAGCCTTTTGGAGCTATAAATTCAAGGCCGATGGTCTTCGCTATGAAGTGGCATTATCCATCCTTAATGGCGATATCTGCTGGATCAATGGTCCATACCCCCCAGGTTTGTGGAACGACAATATGATTTTTGATAATCTGCTTGTCCATATGCTTGATGAGAATGAGAGAGTGGAAGCTGATGATGGGTATAGCGGAAGTGCCCCTCGATACGTCAAATGTCCCAGGAATTTGGCAAGTACAGAGGAGCAACGTGTGTTGGCACAGCGAGTAATGAGTCGCCATGAAACAGTCAATCGGCGCTTCAAGCAGTTCCAGATTTTGAAACAAGTGTTTCGTCATGATGTTAGTCTCCACCAAGTTGTATTTACTGCAATTGCTGTCCTTACGCAGATTTCTATTGAAAATGGTGATGATTTGTTTGATATTGATGAATATCATAACTAAAGATGATCGACTACTTAACATAGTCAGTGTTAACTTCGTAATTTTTGGATTGGTAGAGTCAAATCACCTATATTGCAAGAAGTAGATTTATGACACAACGAACATTAACTGATTTGGTCGATTTTCTTGGCTTGAACTTGAAGCAGATGTAGGACGAAAGAGGACACACGCTGACGGCCACGATTGTTTAGAGAATATGTTGTTGCTCTGGTTAAATTTAGATTCTAGAATGCTTTGATGACTTAGTGAAAAGCATTTGCGTGTTCATGGGTGCTAATTGCTAATTACTGCACAGATTTTGAGCTTGCTCTGGCTCCGCAATTTCTTGGATCAAGTTTGACCTTCTAATAGATCGACTGAATAATCAGTGAAATCTTTCCATGAAAGCCAAAGTATTTTATGAACATTCTCACATCAACATCACTCAAAACAAATAGGTACCTTGGGGAGTTGGGTCAGCAGCTGCTAAAAAGCATAAGACTCGCGACGACAGGTGCAACGACTTCTCTTTCTCATCCTACTTCATTCTCAGTGTCAATAAATGCATGAACTCTTGACTCTTGTTGTTTTCTGTGCACCATAATATGTTTTTTATAGCGGCTGCTCCGCGGAATAGTTTGCATATCTAGATAAGATGACTAGTACAAGAACACTCTATAGAGATAGAGAGAAGTATGTTAGGCTAACATTATTTGCTTCACTCCTTCTGGTACTGTGCAAGCTTACTCATCTTCTTAAAGTACACATTTTACACCTACCATTTGAGTGGAAGATATTCGCCCATTTTTTGAACATCAGCACTTTGGAAGGTGCTTCCCTCGCCTCCAAAATGGTTTTTGACTTGTACTTGTTCAGTAACATGTGTTAAAGTTTAGCTAGTGTCCAAAATGTCGCGCGCCCGTGAGTTGGCCGGGCCGTGGGTAGGCTTCGCGTGTAATTCGGCCTACCTACCTAAATATCCAGAAGATACATACATAAGATCATACTCCTACTTATAGGTACTTGTACCGACATACTCCTACTTACAAACAGAACAAAGGTCTCAAAAACAGGCACAACAACGGCGAGATAGGTGGTGACTTGACTTTGTACAGATTCCTCCACGGTAAGATTAAGAATCCGAGGGAGACGGAATCAACTTGATCCCAATAATATGCCTGAGTTCCATCAGCTATACATAAGAATATAAGTTGAGCATATTTTATTGAAGCATTTAATAGACGACAAGGAAGAGGTCATGTTCAAAATTGATGATTACGTATTTACAGTGTATTTACAAAATTTAAGCATTTGTTGCTTCTACTCTCACTTCCTCTCTCATCTGTAGTAAAGGTTCCTACTATTCAACATATCACGTGCATACTGTGCCATCATGGCACTCTGGACACTACCATTACGACTGCTGACGATTTGCTCTCCAATGTGCGAAGACATATCATTGTCATTGAGACGATGCAACTCCATTTGAACCTGATGCCGCTGACGCATTTGAGCAATGTGGATCTGAAGTGAGCATCGTTGCCATTCAGCATCAGACGTCTAGGACCACTTTGTCCGGAAGACTTCCTAGAGTGCGTGTCAGTCCACACCTGCTCTTTGATGTGCTTTTGCTAAAACGGCAAAGTCACTAAGCTATCAGACGTCTGATAGCTTAGTGACTTTGCCGTATTTAGCATCCTACTATTCAACACATCACGTGCATACTGTACCATTATGGCATTCTGGACATTACCATTACGACTGCACGCGAATTGTTCCACCTCCAGTGGAAACTGAATGGAGCTGGAGTCCATCGGAAGAAGCCAACCAAGAAAACACACGCAATCAACGTGAGCTTCGATCCCTCGAAAAGAAGTCGAAGAAGAACAAGTCATCTGGGGGAAAGAAATCAAAAACAAAGAAACCAAAGACAAAGACAAAGTCGAAGTCGAAGGGTAAGAACAGCAAGCAGAAACAGAAGAAGAGCAAAGCTTCGCCGACTCCTCCGCCGACATCTGCAAAGACCGTGCACCGACTCTTCCCCCAACTTCTGTAAGAACTCGTGCGCCTGCTCCTCCACCGACTTCTGCAAAGACTCGTGCTCCGACCAGTGCACCGACTCGTACTATGGTAGTGGTAGTGCCAATTAGATCTTTTGGTATCGTGTCAGGCGCGGACACTGACACAAACACCGATGATCACTGAAACGAATTCTGTGGGAGATTAGTGGGAATAGGTGCGTTTCCCACCAGTGTCCCAACCCCTTCCCACCGATTTCCCAAGCAAGCAAAAAAGAGCAACGTCTCCCAGTACGTTCCCATGGGAGTCTCCTGCAATAGGGATAAGCCAGACTTCTCCGGTACTCAAAATTGCGCGACCATGAGTTGGTAGAGGATAGATATGTGGGTACAAGTAAGTTGAAGTACGTTCCCATGGGAGTCTCCTGCAATAGGGATAATCCAGACTTCTCCCACTGAGTACCCATTTGAAAATTGCGCGACCATGAGTTGTGTAGAGGATAGATATGTGGGTACAAGTAAGTTGAAATGAATAGCCCCAATATCAATTTATTTCACCTCAAGAAAAGGGGCTCACGCCCCAATCAGCCCTCCCCGCACTGTCGCCTGTCGCCTGCGCGATGATATATTAATGTGATGACGATATTATATCCATACTTACATCCGTTGCCAGTTTAATAAGTGCCGGGTATCGCATATACGCCAATACTCATTCTAAATAAATATCAATAATACTCAATGTTCCTGCTAGTCCAGCGTTATGCGTCTTCCAACATCATTGACAATGCTTGTACGTCGTTTTGTAACGCCATCCAAGAACCAGGTGAGTGATATATAATGCACTAGCATCGCTGAGTATATATATGTAATTGATCTCATATTTTCTTTAACACCATGACGGCAGGGATGCTAAGCAATGTTTTCCTCGCCAACCAAGGTTTATTTACTTCCAACTTGAATCCGGGTTCATCTACCGCCAGGATGCCTCATGTCTTTGACATCATTAGTGTGATGTTCAACATCGTCACACATCATTCGCCAGTTGACGGTGCCCCTAATAATAGCGAAATTTGTCTATTTATGAGTGGAATAGAGTCAGAGGTTGGGCTATTCATGAGGATGAATCCTAAATTCTTCTTCATAACCTGCAGAATTCTCACCGACTTCACCAATGTGGACTCTTTTGTCGCTTGTGCTAATGTCAGCTTCCCAGTTGTTTTCAAAGGGGGGCACTATTACATTATCATTGGCGAAGAGAACACCCCAATTTACCGCGTTCATCAACCGGTCAAATTATTCTTCACATTTGAAGGGAAACTCATTCTAAAGCGTTTGCTGAGGAGAAACCACTCTCACACCGGGGAGTTTGATTTCCATGTCAACAAAGATGGCAAACAAGCTGTGTACTGCATCCCCAATTTCGCTTCTGCCGGTGTGTTTCCAGGAGGGAGATGGGATGATTGCAATTCAGCAGAAATTGAGAGTATGATGCCACACCCATTAGTGAAACAACCAATTGTTCCTGACACGCACAAATTCTCTGTGCAAGTCTTGGAACTGAGTGACTCAGAGAATATTGTAGACATCTTCTTTGATGGGAATGAGGAATAGAATAGGTTGCTATATATTATTGTGATTGTGCCTACGGCATAATATAATATATTATCCACAATAACATTTTAGGAGTAATGACATCGTAATAATTTTAATTGCTCCGGCTTAGATACAGTCATCGCTATTTATCCAATGCTGAGTATTCGTCCTTTGTTCACATACGAAGACACGAACCCATCATTCCACATGAATCTGACGACACCAGCTGTAGATGGGTTGTCGCTCTATAATGGCGTCAGTATAGTCATCAGGGGCGGATTAGGTCGGTACATATACCATGAGGAGTTATAAGCCCCAGATTGAGCTCATGAAAAGATAAGCCCCAGATTTGGGGCTCATTTTTTTAACGAAAGAATTAGGCCCCCCAGAGGCCATTATCTTGTTCAGCATTGTTTTGCTTGGTTGTTCTGGTGATTTTGGTGAAGTTTGGAGGTCGAGGGCCCTGCTACAGGGCCCGGTAACTGAGGTCGGTGGGGTTATTTTAAGGTTAAAAAATTGTCTGCCCTCCGACCAACTTTTGCGATCTTTTGCAACATGATGAGGAGCCTGCCTCCTCCTTTCCCCTCGGTAGCAATTCGACGCCGCCGATACTAAAACAAAGGCAAGCAGAACGTCTCGAGAATAATAGAACGTCTCGATGTTTGTCGCCCTTCTCTTCTTTAGAGGCGTACGGGGGTATTTTCAGCCCTGCGTCTACCGTCACATATTTTCCCAAGTGAAGAGGATAGAGCTGCTGCAATGGACGATGCCCCGTATGATGATATGGAAAGAGCAATACGACGACGATGGCGATGACTCTGATGATGATGGTTCCCCAAATGATGCGGGAGGGTTTCCTCCTAGAGTGAAGGATTGGAAAGATGTTGACTACGGCAAGCAGCCTCTTGTCACTGTTGACAGGGCACGTAGGGATGTTTTCAACCAATACATTAAGGAACACAAATTCATACGCAACATGTTTGATCACATCGACAAGAATCGCCAGGGCAGTGACAATTCTATCGACAAAATTGTGAGCCTCTTATACGGAAACCCGGAGCCCTGTTTTGAGGTACGATATTACAGATAGTCAGTTGAGTCTATCCTACGACCAGTTCCGTGTGGAGTTTATTACCTATGCCAGTGAAGAAGAAGCGATAGGGAGGATGCAGTTGGGAAACAGAAGTAAGGCCAAAGGGCGAGGGAACCCAGTGGTAAACGTTTGCCGTGTGCGGCTGCAGCAGGATTGACCCAATTGACAACCCTTTGGAAGGAGTTCAAAAACGCAATTGTTGAACAGTGGTGTGGGTGTGTTTATGGCGGTAATAAGTATGCCATGGGGAAAGAAAAGCGATGCCACTGCTGCTCCTTGCAAAGGAACATACTCGTACTGCTACGGCTTGGTCGGCGGTTTCTTTGCTCCGGAACCATCTCTGAATGGGAAAGTTTTTTAAGAAGGGTAGTGAATACACCAAAGTTCTCACAGTATTCAAGTTCCGACCATAGAAAAGGGAGGCAAGACGGATGCCAATTAAGGACAGAACGAGGGCACTTGACATGCCATCTTCTTGCACATAAGAAGTTGTTGTCGGGGGAAAGCATTGAAAGCTACGCATGACACAGGCGGCTCAGAAGCCTGCTTACTACGGTGTCTGATCGCAAGCCTGCCGTTGCCGTATCGAAATAAGAAAGCACCTTGGCAAATCTGCCGCTGCTTATCCAATAAGAAATTACCTCGCAAGTCTGCTGCCAGCGTCTAATGGAGATGATCCTGTATGAGGAGAGTGATGAAGAGGCGACCAAGAAGAAGGAAGATGACAACGAAGAGTCGTCCAGCATGACAACCAAGAAGAAGGCCACCCGACAAAGCTGCTGCTGCAACGGTGGGAGGCGATACCACTCGAGGAGAAGGTGGCAAACCTTCCCGTGCCTACCCAAGGATACCCAATTCTCGCAAAAGGAAAGGCTGACTATTCTACTTGAAACCGAAGACAGAGAGATGAAGGTCGTGAGGGAACAACATAAGGAGACTCTGGACTCTGCTGATGAACCACTCCTATAACATAATTATACGTAGAAATTACTACTTCAATACATCACCCAAATGACTCAAATACCTCATAGAATGATTCTCTATCGATTTCAGGTCCGACATCGCCGCCGCATCTATGCAACAAAGGAGCAATACAAAAATGGTAAAATGTTTCCCGCGCCATTTTCGGAAAATCCGGCGCGATTGGGAGAACTGGGTGCAGAGGAGTAGGGACCTACCGAGGGCATTTTCGAATTAAGAATTGAACTATCCCTAGACCCCCATACA
>JAHBBA010000409.1:0-23734 GCA_018806925.1 Skeletonema costatum | reverse complement strand
CAGCTTCTAGTGGCCCATTACTGATGGTTCGATAGTATAGAAGGATACATGCCACTACTCAAGCACTTTTGCTGCGTATTGGCATGCTACAGCGTCGTAGGTGACCTGATGAGGTCCAATTTGGGATGGCCGCCAGCTCCTTCATCCACTGTATCGTATCTAACGCTGTGAATATGTCAATCGACAGCTTCTAGTGGCCCATTACTGATGGTTACGATAGTATAGAAGGATACATGCCACTACTCAAGCACTTTTGCTGCGTATTGGCCATGCTACAGCGTCGTAGGTGACCTGATGAGGTCCAATTTGGGATGGCCGCCCAGCAACACTCTACCACCATATCGTATCTAACGCTGTGAATATGGCAATCGACAGCTTCTAGTGGCCCATTACTGATGGTTACGATAGTATAGAAGGATACAAGACACTACTCAAGCACTTTTGCTGCGTATTGGCATGCTACAGCGTCGTAGATGACCTGATGAGGTCCAATTTGGGATGGCCGCCAGCTCCTTCATCCACTGTATCGTATCTAACGCTGTGAATATGGCAATCGACAGCTTCTAGTGGCCCATTACTGATGGTTACGATAGTATAGAAGGATACATGCCACTACTCAAGCACTTTTGCTGCGTATTGGCCATGCTACAGCGTCGTAGGTGACCTGATGAGGTCCAATTTGGGATGGCCGCCAGCTCCTTCATCCACTGTATCGTATCTAACGCTGTGAATATGGCAATCGAAAACCCATTACTGATGGTTACGATAGTATAGAAGGATACATGCCACTACTCAAGCACTTTTGCTGCGTATTGGCCATGCTACAAGCGTCGTAGGTGACCTGATGAGGTCCAATTTGGGATGGCCGCCAGCTCCTTCTCCACTGTATCGTATCTAACGCTGTGAATATGGCAATCGACAGCTTCTAGTGGCCCATTACTGATGGTCTACGATAGTATAGAAGGATACATGCCACTACTCAAGCACTTTTGCTGCGTATTGGCCATGCTACAGCGTCGTAGGTGACCTGATGAGGTCCAATTTGGGATGGCCGCCAGCTCCTTCATCCACTGTATCGTATCTAACGCTGTGAATATGGCAATCGACAGCTTCTAGTGGCCCATTACTGATGGTTACGATAGTATAGAAGGATACATGCCACTACTCAAGCACTTTTGCTGCGTATTGGCCATGCTACAGCGTCGTAGGTGACCTGATGAGGTCCAATTTGGGATGGCCGCCAGCTCCTTCATCCACTGTATCGTATCTAACGCTGTGAATATGGCAATCGACAGCTTCTAGTGGCCCATTACTGATGGTTACGATAGTATAGAAGGATACATGCCACTACTCAAGCACTTTTGCTGCGTATTGGCCATGCTACAGCGTCGTAGGTGACCTGATGAGGTCCAATTTGGGATGGCCGCCAGCTCCTTCATCCACTGTATCGTATCTAACGCTGTGAATATGGCAATCGACAGCTTCTAGTGGCCCATTACTGATGGTTACGATAGTATAGAAGGATACATGCCACTACTCAAGCACTTTTGCTGCGTATTGGCATGCTACAGCGTCGTAGGTGACCTGATGAGGTCCAATTTGGGATGGCCGCCAGCTCCTTCATCCACTGTAATCGTATCTAACGCTGTGAATATGGCAATCGACAGCTTCTAGTGGCCCATTACTGATGGTTACGATAGTATAGAAGGATACATGCCACTACTCAAGCACTTTTGCTGCGTATTGGCCGTGCTACAGCGTCGTAGATGACCTGATGAGGTCCAATTTGGGATGGCCGCCAGCTCCTTCATCCACTGTATCGTATCTAACGCTGTGAATATGGCAATCGAACAGCTTCTAGTGGCCCATTACTGATGGTTACGATAGTATAGAAGGATACATGCCACTACTCAAGCACTTTTGCTGCGTATTGGCCATGCTACAGCGTCGTAGTGACCTGATGAGGTCCAATTTGGGATGGCCGCCAGCTCCTTCATCCACTGTATCGTATCTAACGCTGTGAATATGGCAATCGACAGCTTCTAGTGGCCCATTACTGATGGTTACGATAGTATAGAAGGATACATGCCACTACTCAAGCACTTTTGCTGCGTATTGGCCATGCTACAGCGTCGTAGGTGACCTGATGAGGTCCAATTTGGGATGGCCGCCAGCTCCTTCATCCACTGTATCGTATCTAACGCTGTGAATATGGCAATCGACAGCTTCTAGTGGCCCATTACTGATGGTTACGATAGTATAGAAGGATACATGCCACTACTCAAGCACTTTTGCTGCGTATTGGCCATGCTACAGCGTCGTAGGTGACCTGATGAGGTCCAATTTGGGATGGCCGCCAGCTCCTTCATCCACTGTATCGTATCTAACGCTGTGAATATGGCAATCGACAGCTTCTAGTGGCCCATTACTGATGGTTACGATAGTATAGAAGGATACATGCCACTACTCAAGCACTTTTGCTGCGTATTGGCCATGCTACAGCGTCGTAGTGACCTGATGAGGTCCAATTTGGGATGGCCGCCAGCTCCTTCATCCACTGTATCGTATCTAACGCTGTGAATATGGCAATCGACAGCTTCTAGTGGCCCATTACTGATGGTTACGATAGTATAGAAGGATACATGCCACTACTCAAGCACTTTTGCTGCGTATTGGCCATGCTACAGCGTCGTAGGTGACCTGATGAGGTCCAATTTGGGATGGCCGCCAGCAACACTCTACCACTTATCGTATCTAACGCTGTGAATATGGCAATCGACAGCTTCTAGTGGCCCATTACTGATGGTTACGATAGTATAGAAGGATACATGCCACTACTCAAGCACTTTTGCTGCGTATTGGCCATGCTACAGCGTCGTAGATGACCTGATGAGGTCCAATTTGGGATGGCCGCCAGCACCTCTCACCACTGTATCGTATCTAACGCTGTGAATATGGCAATCGACAGCTTCTAGTGGCCCATTACTGATGGTTACGATAGTATAGAAGGATACATGCCACTACTCAAGCACTTTTGCTGCGTATTGGCCATGCTACAGCGTCGTAGTGACCTGATGAGGTCCAATTTGGGATGGCCGCCAGCTCCTTCATCCACTGTATCGTATCTAACGCTGTGAATATGGCAATCGACAGCTTCTAGTGGCCCATTACTGATGGTTACGATAGTATAGAAGGATACATGCCACTACTCAAGCACTTTTGCTGCGTATTGGCCATGCTACAGCGTCGTAGATGACCTGATGAGGTCCAATTTGGGATGGCCGCCAGCTCCTTCATCCACTGTATCGTATCTAACGCTGTGAATATGGCAATCGACACTTAGGGCCCATTACTGATGGTTACGATAGTATAGAAGGATACATGCCACTACTCAAGCACTTTTGCTGCGTATTGGCCATGCTACAGCGTCGTAGCTGACCTGATGAGGTCCAATTTGGGATGGCCGCCAGCTCCTTCATCCACTGTATCGTATCTAACGCTGTGAATATGGACAATCGACAGCTTCTAGTGGCCCATTACTGATGGTTACGATAGTATAGAAGGATACATGCCACTACTCAAGCACTTTTGCTGCGTATTGGCCATGCTACAGCGTCGTAGTGACCTGATGAGGTCCAATTTGGGATGGCCGCCAGCACCTTCATCCACTGTATCGTATCTAACGCTGTGAATATGGCAATCGACAGCTTCTAGTGGCCCATTACTGATGGTTACGATAGTATAGAAGGATACATGCCACTACTCAAGCACTTTTGCTGCGTATTGGCCATGCTACAGCGTCGTAGGTGACCTGATGAGGTCCAATTTGGGATGGCCGCCAGCAACACTCTACCACATATCGTATCTAACGCTGTGAATATGGCAATCGACAGCTTCTAGTGGCCCATTACTGATGGTTACGATAGTATAGAAGGATACATGCCACTACTCAAGCACTTTTGCTGCGTATTGGCCATGCTACAGCGTCGTAGGTGACCTGATGAGGTCCAATTTGGGATGGCCGCCAGCAACACTCTACCACATATCGTATCTAACGCTGTGAATATGGCAATCGACAGCTTCTAGTGGCCCATTACTGATGGTTACGATAGTATAGAAGGATACATGCCACTACTCAAGCACTTTTGCTGCGTATTGGCCTGCTACAGCGTCGTAGTGACCTGATGAGGTCCAATTTGGGATGGCCGCCAGCTCCTTCATCCACTGTATCGTATCTAACGCTGTGAATATGGCAATCGACAGCTTCTAGTGGCCCATTACTGATGGTTACGATAGTATAGAAGGATACATGCCACTACTCAAGCACTTTTGCTGCGTATTGCCCGTGCTACAGCGTCGTAGATGACCTGATGAGGTCCAATTTGGGATGGCCGCCAGCTCCTTCATCCACTGTATCGTATCTAACGCTGTGAATATGGCAATCGACAGCTTCTAGTGGCCCATTACTGATGGTTACGATAGTATAGAAGGATACATGCCACTACTCAAGCACTTTTGCTGCGTATTGGCCATGCTACAGCGTCGTAGGTGACCTGATGAGGTCCAATTTGGGATGGCCGCCAGCTCCTTCATCCACTGTATCGTATCTAACGCTGTGAATATGGCAATCGACAGCTTCTAGTGGCCCATTACTGATGGTTACGATAGTATAGAAGGATACATGCCACTACTCAAGCACTTTTGCTGCGTATTGGCCATGCTACAGCGTCGTAGGTGACCTGATGAGGTCCAATTTGGGATGGCCGCCAGCTCACTTCATCCACTGTATCGTATCTAACGCTGTGAATATGGCAATCGACAGCTTCTAGTGGCCCATTACTGATGGTCACGATAGTATAGAAGGATACATGCCACTACTCAAGCACTTTTGCTGCGTATTGGGCATGCTACAGCGTCGTAGATGACCTGATGAGGTCCAATATGGGATGGCCGCCAGCAACACTCTACCACAGTATCGTATCTAACGCTGTGAATATGGCAATCGACAGCTTCTAGTGGCCCATTACTGATGGTTACGATAGTATAGAAGGATACATGCCACTACTCAAGCACTTTTGCTGCGTATTGGCCATGCTACAGCGTCGTAGGTGACCTGATGAGGTCCAATTTGGGATGGCCGCCAGCAACACTCTACCACTGTATCGTATCTAACGCTGTGAATATGGCAATCGACAGCTTCTAGTGGCCCATTACTGATGGTTACGATAGTATAGAAGGATACATGCCACTACTCAAGCACTTTTGCTGCGTATTGGCCATGCTACAGCGTCGTAGATGACCTGATGAGGTCCAATTTGGGATGGCCGCCAGCTCCTTCATCCACTGTATCGTATCTAACGCTGTGAATATGGCAATCGACAGCTTCTAGTGGCCCATTACTGATGGTTACGATAGTATAGAAGGATACATGCCACTACTCAAGCACTTTTGCTGCGTATTGGTCATGCTACAGCGTCGTAGATGACCTGATGAGGTCCAATTTGGGATGGCCGCCAGCTCCTTCATCCACTGTATCGTATCTAACGCTGTGAATATGGCAATCGACAGCTTCTAGTGGCCCATTACTGATGGTTACGATAGTATAGAAGGATACATGCCACTACTCAAGCACTTTTGCTGCGTATTGGCCATGCTACAGCGTCGTAGGTGACCTGATGAGGTCCAATTTGGGATGGCCGCCAGCTCCTTCATCCACTGTATCGTATCTAACGCTGTGAATATGGCAATCGACAGCTTCTAGTGGCCCATTACTGATGGTTACGATAGTATAGAAGGATACATGCCACTACTCAAGCACTTTTGCTGCGTATTGGCCATGCTACAGCGTCGTAGGTGACCTGATGAGGTCCAATTTGGGATGGCCGCCAGCATCACTCTACCACTGTATCGTATCTAACGCTGTGAATATGGCAATCGACAGCTTCTAGTGGCCCATTACTGATGGTTACGATAGTATAGAAGGATACATGCCACTACTCAAGCACTTTTGCTGCGTATTGGCCATGCTACAGCGTCGTAGGTGACCTGATGAGGTCCAATTTGGGATGGCCGCCAGCACACTCTACCACTGTATCGTATCTAACGCTGTGAATATGGCAATCGACAGCTTCTAGTGGCCCATTACTGATGGTTACGATAGTATAGAAGGATACATGCCACTACTCAAGCACTTTTGCTGCGTATTGGCCATGCTACAGCGTCGTAGGTGACCTGATGAGGTCCAATTTGGGATGGCCGCCAGCAACACTCTACCACAGTATCGTATCTAACGCTGTGAATATGGCAATCGACAGCTTCTAGTGGCCCATTACTGATGGTTACGATAGTATAGAAGGATACATGCCACTACTCAAGCACTTTTGCTGCGTATTGGGCATGCTACAGCGTCGTAGATGACCTGATGAGGTCCAATTTGGGATGGCCGCCAGCTCCTTCATCCACTGTATCGTATCTAACGCTGTGAATATGGCAATCGACAGCTTCTAGTGGCCCATTACTGATGGTTACGATAGTATAGAAGGATACATGCCACTACTCAAGCACTTTTGCTGCGTATTGGCCATGCTACAGCGTCGTAGGTGACCTGATGAGGTCCAATTTGGGATGGCCGCCAGCTACCTCTCATCCACTGTATCGTATCTAACGCTGTGAATATGGCAATCGACAGCTTCTAGTGGCCCATTACTGATGGTTACGATAGTATAGAAGGATACATGCCACTACTCAAGCACTTTTGCTGCGTATTGGCCATGCTACAGCGTCGTAGGTGACCTGATGAGGTCCAATTTGGGATGGCCGCCAGCAACACTCTACCACTCATATCGTATCTAACGCTGTGAATATGGCAATCGACAGCTTCTAGTGGCCCATTACTGATGGTTACGATAGTATAGAAGGATACATGCCACTACTCAAGCACTTTTGCTGCGTATTGGCCATGCTACAGCGTCGTAGGTGACCTGATGAGGTCCAATTTGGGATGGCCGCCAGCACCTCTACCACTGTATCGTATCTAACGCTGTGAATATGGCAATCGACAGCTTCTAGTGGCCCATTACTGATGGTTACGATAGTATAGAAGGATACATGCCACTACTCAAGCACTTTTGCTGCGTATTGGCCATGCTACAGCGTCGTAGGTGACCTGATGAGGTCCAATTTGGGATGGCCGCCAGCAACACTCTACCACTGTATCGTATCTAACGCTGTGAATATGGCAATCGACAGCTTCTAGTGGCCCATTACTGATGGTTACGATAGTATAGAAGGATACATGCCACTACTCAAGCACTTTTGCTGCGTATTGGCCATGCTACAGCGTCGTAGATGACCTGATGAGGTCCAATTTGGGATGGCCGCCAGCTCCTTCATCCACTGTATCGTATCTAACGCTGTGAATATGGCAATCGAACAGCTTCTAGTGGCCCATTACTGATGGTTACGATAGTATAGAAGGATACATGCCACTACTCAAGCACTTTTGCTGCGTATTGGCCATGCTACAGCGTCGTAGTGACCTGATGAGGTCCAATTTGGGATGGCCGCCAGCATCCTCTCACCACTGTATCGTATCTAACGCTGTGAATATGGCAATCGACAGCTTCTAGTGGCCCATTACTGATGGTTACGATAGTATAGAAGGATACATGCCACTACTCAAGCACTTTTGCTGCGTATTGGCCATGCTACAGCGTCGTAGGTGACCTGATGAGGTCCAATTTGGGATGGCCGCCAGCAACACTCTACCACATATCGTATCTAACGCTGTGAATATGGCAATCGACAGCTTCTAGTGGCCCATTACTGATGGTTACGATAGTATAGAAGGATACATGCCACTACTCAAGCACTTTTGCTGCGTATTGGCCATGCTACAGCGTCGTAGGTGACCTGATGAGGTCCAATTTGGGATGGCCGCCAGCTCCTTCATCCACTGTATCGTATCTAACGCTGTGAATATGGCAATCGACAGCTTCTAGTGGCCCATTACTGATGGTTACGATAGTATAGAAGGATACATGCCACTACTCAAGCACTTTTGCTGCGTATTGGCCATGCTACAGCGTCGTAGCTGACCTGATGAGGTCCAATTTGGGATGGCCGCCAGCAACACTCTACCACTGTATCGTATCTAACGCTGTGAATATGGCAATCGACAGCTTCTAGTGGCCCATTACTGATGGTTACGATAGTATAGAAGGATACATGCCACTACTCAAGCACTTTTGCTGCGTATTGGCCATGCTACAGCGTCGTAGGTGACCTGATGAGGTCCAATTTGGGATGGCCGCCAGCACACTCTACCACTGTATCGTATCTAACGCTGTGAATATGGCAATCGACAGCTTCTAGTGGCCCATTACTGATGGTTACGATAGTATAGAAGGATACATGCCACTACTCAAGCACTTTTGCTGCGTATTGGCCATGCTACAGCGTCGTAGGTGACCTGATGAGGTCCAATTTGGGATGGCCGCCAGCTCCTTCATCCACTGTATCGTATCTAACGCTGTGAATATGGCAATCGACAGCTTCTAGTGGCCCATTACTGATGGTTACGATAGTATAGAAGGATACATGCCACTACTCAAGCACTTTTGCTGCGTATTGGCCATGCTACAGCGTCGTAGGTGACCTGATGAGGTCCAATTTGGGATGGCCGCCAGCTCCTTCATCCACTGTATCGTATCTAACGCTGTGAATATGGCAATCGACAGCTTCTAGTGGCCCATTACTGATGGTTACGATAGTATAGAAGGATACATGCCACTACTCAAGCACTTTTGCTGCGTATTGGCCATGCTACAGCGTCGTAGATGACCTGATGAGGTCCAATTTCAGCCCATTTGTCTGCATTTTGCTCAATATCTCGGACTCTGGACTCGGGACATCGAAAATCCCGGTGTTTAGCGCCGTCGGTGGACGGGACGGAATGGGACAAACTGACAACTCTCAAATTCAAAATTCAGATTCAACATTCAACACCATGTCGTGAAATTTGTCAAATCAAATCTAATGAACATGGCGACACCTCCTAACAGCGGTGGATTTGGCGTCAATACTAATCATCAGCCGCGCATAAACTCTGATAGCTTTTCGTCAGTCACTGCTACCACTGGTAAAGGAAAGAAAAACAATAATGACGGAGACGGCAGCAATGATGATGACGACGATCCATATCCATATATCTCTGGCGGCGGCCAAAAGGAACATCGCAGCAGTGTACCTCTGTCGTCATTGAGAGGTTCCACGGAACATAATGTATCTCTTTTATCTGGTCTGGGTCTTGCAAAATTGTGCTTTCGATCAGTAGCATTTGCAACAATAACTCTATATGTCCTCAATCAAAAGCATATGTTACCCAAGCCGTTGGGAATGGTAGTCAGCCGTGCTCTTTTTTGGCCAACACTACCGATAACAGTGTCCCGACGCATTGGACAATGGACGACGGTGGTGGACAATGCAGTCGTTCTTGGTGGTGCGCCCTTTGGCTTCTTGAATTATCCAGAAAAGCTGCATTCACAATTTAGAGTTCGAGGTGTGGTGAACATGTGTGAGGAGTACCAAGGTCCTGTGAAATCATATCGGCGACTTGGCATTGAACATCTGCGGCTACCAACTGTAGATCATTTTGAACCCAGTGTTGAGGATCTAAAGAAGGCTGTGGCTTTTATTCAAAAACACGAATCCAAAGGAGGCAGAGTGTATGTCCACTGTCGAGCTGGACACGGCCGTAGCGCTGCTGCTGTTTATGCTTGGTTATTGTACAAAGAACCACTTGCAGATCCGATAGAACTGAATGAGAAGATGTGCGCCCTAAGGAATGTTCGAAAGTCGTTGCATTCACAACCGAATGTGAATAAATTTAGAACGTGGCTGCAGAATGGTGGAATGGTCAGTGATAGTGATGATGAAGAAGAGTTCTATTGGCCAAGGAAGAAGCAGGCATCAGCATTTTCACAACAACATCGAACACGGAAGGACTCAACAAGAAGTAGAACAGGAGATGGTTACGGACATGATAGTGAGAGTGATGGAGATGTATATCCTGCGTCGTCGTTAGGTCGAGTGTTCAGCGACGAAGACTCAACTGAAGACGATTGGGACTGGAGCGGTGACGAAAGATCGCAGTATGACGACGAATACTATGACTACTCAGAAGATGAGTTCTAATGCTAAAGAGTATGTGTAAAGTTCATGAGTTTGTTTACTCGGTACAATATGGCAAAAGGAGTTTGGTTGATAAGTGAGAGAATGCCAAATCACATCAATTATCCTCCCCCAAGGAAAGAGATCCAAAAGAAGCGATGAAAGACTCGGCAACAAGCTTCTCGCCACGGTTGTACAACGCTTGGACTTGGGAAGCATTCTTCACAATCTCGTCAATGTACGTCTCAGCCTGTCCTGGGTCAAGGGCTGAGGACGATTCTCTTTGCTTGTGCTGTCTACCTTGAGGACGACCACTTTGCTCTTTGGATTTGTCTTCGTCATGAGATGCTTGAAGATCTGTTTGCGTTGCTTCTTGATCGTGACAGGAATAGGGGAAACCCACTGTTTGGTTTCATCGATCCAGATGGAGGTACCAAGAGTAAATGGAAACGATCCATGCTCTTCATTCTCCTTCGTGAGCTGTTTGAAAATGCGATTGGAGCACGGATCAGGGTATGGCAAGTCGACAGCAAGGAACTCTGGATGTCCTTGTTTGGCCATCCCAGTGCTGTAGAAGAAGTAAAGGCTATCATTAGAGTCTGCAACTTCGTAGATCTGGGGATCACGGTTCTGTCGTTGTTTCTGCCGTTGTTTCTCTTGGTAGATTTGAAGCTTCATATCTTTGAACATGTCATGACGCTCTGCTCCTCTGGGGAATAAACAGATCGCCTCTTCACACAAAGATTCCAGCTTCCTCAAGCTCGTTCGAATCGATAAGACAGCGAATCAGCAATGACCAGGCGGGTTGACACTTTGGATCCAACATAATTGTGTACTTGGCATCCTGAATAGCGAGTTTGTAAAGCTTCTGTTGGCCGGGTCCATCTGCTGCCATCTGTGGATAGAAGTGTTGGGGGCGATGACAAATAAGACGAAGTAGTAAGACATCTCAACAGATAATGATTGCAATATAATGATAATTTGCAATAACTCACATATAATGTTTCAGCACGTTGAAAAGAGTACAAATGATTGTAGCAATCTAACTCAAGACAACGTGTGTACAGAGCAATTGCTTGATCGAAGCGCCCCCCCTGTTTGAGCCTACGAGCTTGTGGGGAAATTTGCTCCGCCTCTTGATTCATGCGGTTGGGATTGCCATCACTTGTTCCCCAAACAGGCTGAAGGATACTTTCGCCCTCTATGATCAACGGACGAATCTGCTTACAGCAAAGCTTGTGCCTCGACCAATCTTTTTTCTGACAGGTGGCAGAGCAATAGTTTACCAAGTGACAAGCGCTGCAGTAAAGTGGCTTGGCCGGGAGTTTTCCACAAGAAGAACAGCGCCTTCGGTTATCGATATCATTTATGTTCCTACTTCTACTCATTTGATATGATTATCGCGAGATCAAAAAAGGTGGTAGGGCGGTGTGCGTGGTAATTATTGTTGGGGCAATATCGTAGAATTAATACGAGACAAAGTCATTCACTTCATGGTGGGTGTGTGTACAGTAAAATGATGCAATAATGAGGTGAGATACTTCTGTTGCGTGAGGTGAAAGTAGGTACACGAGCTAACAGGTGCAGGTGCAAATTTCCTACATAACTTGCATAAATTACGTAAGGTAAAGCAAACATAATAACAAACCATGCCGCACCTTATTATAGGTGTAGATGATGAGATAACCTGAGCAAGTGGTGTAGTTGCTGCCTTTGTCAATCAATGCAATGGGGAGAGGAGAGAGCGAGGGACAGCGGCGCAGCGGCAAGGATAAAGATGGCGGAAATCGAAGATCCGAAAGAGGGTGTTTTCATCCCAGCAAGGCGATACTGATCGGGATCTATTGACCTGACTCATGGCAAGACATGCCGAACCTTTGCCTAGCTAAGTAGACTCAGTGCCAAGTAGATTCACCGCACCACGATGTTGCTGTCTTGCCATTTATTATCATTTGCTACAATCAAGTAATAATGCTATTTATTAGCTCTACCACCTGATTGCATACTCTGCCTTGATTTGATTGTTTCTTCCTTTTCAATAGACATTGTTCTGTTGCAGTTAAATGGCTCAAAATGGTCAATTAGACAACGACGCTTCATTCTTCGGTAGAGAGAGTCGTAGAAGATCGCTGCCATATTTCTGTCAGTAGATTTAAGTACTTAGCATCACTCACAACTTCTCCGTCTGAAGACGACTGGGATTGGAGCGGTGACGAAAGATCACAGTATGACGAAGAATACTATGACTATGTATGTACTTAGAAGATGAGCTCTAATGCTAGAGACTATGTGTAAAGTTCATGAATTTGTTTACTCGGTTGATGCAAAAGGAGTTTGATTGATAGGTGAGAGAATGCCAAATCACATCAATCAATTTCAATTATCTCGAGAGAAGCGATGAAAGACTCTGCAACAAGCTTCTCGCCACGGTTGTACATTGCTTGTACTTGGGAAGCATTCTTCACAATCTCGTCAATATACGCCTCAGCCTGTTCCTGGGTCAAGGGCTGAGGACGATTCTCTTTGCTGGTGCTATCTACCTTGAGGACGACCACTTTGCTCTTCGGATCTGTCTTCGTCATGAGACGCTTGAAAATCTGCTTGCGTTGCTGCTTGCTAGTCACAGGAATAGGGGAAACCCACTGTTTGTTTTTCTTGATCCAGATGGAGGTACCAAGAGTAAATGGAAACGATCCATGCTTCTCCTTTTCTTTCCTGAGCTGTTTCATGATGCGATCGGAGCATGGATAAGGGTGTGGCAAGTCGACAGCAAGGACCTCTGGATGCCCTTCTTTGATCATACCAGCGCTGTAGAAGAAGTACAGACTATCTTTATCGTCTGCAACTTCGTAGAAGCGGGTGGAATCCCAGTTCTGAGATTGTTGTTTCTTCTGCCTGATTTCAATCCTCATTCCTTTGAACATGTCATGACGTTCTGCTCCTCTGGGGAAGAAGCGGATCGCATCTTCACACACAATTCCAGCTTGCTCAAGATCCATCGAATCGATAAGACAGCGAATCAGCAATGACCAGGCGGGTTGGCACTTTCGATCCAAATTAATTGTGTACTTGGCATCCTCAATAGCGAGATCGAGAATCTTCAATGCACCGTGTCCTTTATTTGCTGCCATCTGTGAATAGAAACGTCGGGGTAGTAAAAATGAGAAAAGGAATGAAACCAACATATTCATCAGGATGATATTTTGTCAGTAACTCACCCATAATGTTTCAGCGCGTTGAAAAGAGTACCAATGATTGTAGCAATCCAACTCGAGACAACGAGTGTACATAGCAACAGCTTGATCCCAGCACTCCCCCTGTTTGAGCCTACGAGCTTGTGGGGAAATTTGCTCCGCCTCTTGATTAATGCGGTTAGGATTGCCATCACTTGTCCCTCTTCGTCGGAGTTGAATTACTTTATGAGACCCAGGCTGAAGCATAAATTCGCCCTCCATCAAAGGACGAATCTTCTTACAGCAAAGCTTGTGCCTCGACCAATCTTTTTTCTGACAGGTGGCAGAGCAATAGTTTACCAAGTGACAAGCGCCGCATTTAAGTGACTTGGCAGGAAGTTTTCCACAAGAAAAGCAGCGCCGAACGATATCATTTACGTTCTTACTCATTTGATATGATTTGGTGTAGGTGTAGAGGATGATGCGGTGTGATGTAATAAGGTGGCAAGTGGGCGACTGTCGTAATAACTAAATTACTGCTGAATAATCAACTCAGTCAGGGACCTGCGTGTGGAAAGTGAGTGATAGGTGAGGCGAGGTATGTCTTCGATGGGTGTGATGTGAAGAATGAGTAAATAGCTGAAAGACTAACATAGCTGCAAATTTCCTGCAGAAGTTGCATAAATCATGTAAAGCAAACAAAAATAAACCACCATGCCGCACCTTAGTAGATGTGTAGATGTGAGATATCGTGAGCAAATAAATGGTGTAGTTGCGGGTTGCTGCCTTTGATCATCAACGCGATGGGGGGAGAGATAAAGATAAGAGAGTGGATGGAAACTGATGGACATGGTGATCCGGCGGAAATCGAAGATTCAAAGAAGGTGTTTTCATCCGCTAAGGCGATACTGATCGGGATCTATTGACCTGACTCTCGCTGAAGACATGCCATCTGTTCTGGCAGCTGCTGATTTGCTGATGCTCCAAAATCCAAGCCGGATCAGAACACACCGCATGAACCACGGAAAAAAGAATGGGATCGGCAGTTTGAACTCTACAATACCGACTGATCGAGCCTGCAATAAATTTAAACTCGACCTCATCAATAATTACCCATGACGTGTCAATTCCCCTTCTTCCCGCTTATCTGGACGTTACTTGCACTCGCCTGCATTGGGCAGAAAACCAATGCATTTCAAATGATGAATCTCCGACGAAGTAGTACCGTTGCCAGAACTATCCATCAACAGCCGATCGACTCATATCTATCTGCCGAGAGTAATACAGGCGGGAGCTTTTTTCAAGACGATGATTGTGAAGATCTCTGTGACGCCTTTGGTGAACAAACTTTGATGGCGTCACTTGCAAATCGAATACAAGAAACTGTGCCACCACAAGGCAAAAGCGTTCCGCCGATGAGGCGAATCAAACGCTCTCTATGGAGTGATCCAAAACCAACAAAATGTGAAGCATGTTCTGGCGTTGGTTCTACTTATTGCAGATTCTGCGGAGGTGTATCTTTCCTATCAGGCATCGGAGGAGAGACGGATGCATTGTTCATCGATGGCATTGGCAAATCATGCCCTGTATGTGATGATGGCAACGAAGCATGTCGTGAATGCTCTGGAACAGGATATATTTTTTCTTGGAAAAAACCAATAGATGATGCTGATTCTGTGCATCCATAGACTTTTAGTTACTGTAAGTATGATTTGGTAACAATAATATAGTCAAGTAAGTGAAGATTAAAAACATTTAGTACAACAAGGACAGTCCAAAGCAGCTGGATTGCCCCAACAATCTGCTGTCAATACATCCAGCAGTAAATCGCAAACATCCTCTGGCACGATGCCAGAAATTTGATTGAATTCAATGGTAAACTCTGTCAAGTAATCTAGGTTCTCAAACTCATACCCGAGTTGCAAATCTCCAGAGAACAAATTGTTGTTGAAATGAGCTATTTCCAAATTCTTCATCGATCCTAACCATGATGGAAATGAACCCTGAAGTCTATTATTGTTCAGATAGAGTTGTCTCAGTTGTGTCAGCTGTGATAAATTTTGACTCAGCTCTCCAGAAAGCTTGTTGTAAGACAAGTCAAGCACACCAAGATTCGTGGCACTTGCAAGAGATGCAGGGATGGTAGAACTGAGATCATTATTTCTTGCACTCAGTATTTGGAGCTTGGGATGACCACCGTAGCTGATTGGTATGGCACCAGTGAGAGAATTCTTATCGAGGTAAAGCTCTCTCAATCTCTGAGATCCAAATTGAGGTAAGGGACCTTTGAAGAAGTTGTCATCAAAGTGAGCTGTTTCGAGGAGTATTGCGTCAGAAAAGTTCGGGAGGTCACCGTAGAAGTCATTCTTGTGAAGACGCAAGTTAACCAGTGTCTTCATCATACCGATCAAAGCAGGTAGTGTTCCACCGATGGCATTGTTATCAATAAGCAAGGTATGTAGATTGTTGAGGCTGATGAAGGAAGTCGGGAAGGCTCCTGTAAATCTATTATTGCTCAACCGAACATAGGATAGTGTCGGAATGCCACCTAGACCATGCGGGACGTGACCACGGAATCGATTGCTCGCCAGATCCAAATTTGTGAGCTTTGTAAGTCCATCGATATTCGCCCCGATCTCTCCCGTTAGCTGGTTGTCACTCACAGAAAGCGTGCGTAACTCGTAGAGTCTTGAAAATGTTTGTGGGATTGGCCCAACAAGCTGATTGCTTCCCAATTCGATTCGTTGGAGTGATTCGATGTATCCAATCTCTTCTGGTATTGACCCGTCAAGATTATTGGTGACAAGATTCAGGATGGTGACGGATACAATATTATTTGCATCCAAGTCACAATAGACTCCATTCCAAAGGCATTCATGGCCACTTTTCCAATTCGTGTTGTTGAGCCACTTGTCACCATTTGTAGCGTAGTACAGGGTTGCGAGCGCATATCTCACTCCTACCCGCACTGGAACTTCAATATTGTATTTTGTCCTCTCCTCGAGCGACCAGGCCATTGCTTTTGCTTGCGGAGTTTCTGAGTTGCTCAGAATATCTGCATCAGGAGTGATTTTTTCAATAATATTCTTAAAATCATCAGCAGACAGTGGTTTCAGCGAGGTGCCATCAAATCCACCTTGTAAAACTGAGTGATACATCGGTGGAGGTGGTGGCAGCGGATAAATTGGATCATCTTCCTTGACGTGGTTGCTGTCTGGAATATTTTCCTTTATTGTCGCATCGAATGTATCCGCTTCTTTGGGGTTTCCCGTCTGTTCATTTCCGCCACTAAAATAGAGGGCAGAGCAACCAGCCAAGAACACAACTACAAGCGTTCCAATGATGCCCAACCTTCGTCTATCTCTATACCATACTAATTTTTCAACATAGTCAGTATTTGCATTCCAATTCTCGTTGGCTTCATTGATATCACTGAAACTGCAACTATCTACAACCTTCATTTCAATCTGAGAACTTTCTTGGCGACTAACAACACTTTCTTCTTCTTCTTCGTCATGATCACCAAGGGCACTTTCGTCTCCCCAATCAATAGACTCATGTCTCTCTAGTTTTCCATATTTGCTTCTTTTCTTCTTCTTTGGTTTGGATATTGATGCACTTGATTCACGTGAATGCGGCGAACCTGCTGATACTGTCAGCACACTATTCGATCTCCCAATACTATTAAGGTTGTAATCTTTGGGCAACTCTTTGTCGCTACGTTTCGGCTGCATCAAGTTTTGCACCCAACCTCCCAAACCGGTAGTTTTTCTCGTTGTAGAAGAGGACCCTCCGACTTGCGCATAGAATCCCTGCTGGTTAGTCTTTCCACCAGATTGCTTCGATCGTGACGCGTTGACGAGTGCAGCTGGACTCCAAGAGATTGGCCCTGGTGCTTCATCATTCGGATCTAGAACATTTTCTTCATCAGCAAAACTATCAGTATGCTTTGGCTTCTCAAGTGCAGACCGTATCTCTGCTTCACTCGAGACAGAGCCTCTTCTGGCGTTGACTATGAGCGTGAAAATGAGCGGGTTGAAAGACAGTTTGGAATACGGATGATCTCCGTCTACCATCCATATCTACATCTTCATTTTCTTCCTCTTGTTTTTTGCTGTTTACGTTTCTCTTTTTTTTCCTTCTTCTTTTTCTTCTTTGACTTCCTCTTCTTTTCATATTCATAATCATCATCATCATCATCAAGAATTACTGCCCCGTCGGAATCAAGACGAGAGGCTGGTTTTGTTGTCTGGCTCAAACGATTATTTGCCAACTCTAACACATCGTAATATTCTTGGTAACGCTGAGAGTGTTCCTGGGACGGCGAGCGTTCCCCACTATTGGATTCAAGAGGACTGATTCCATGGTCATCGTGGTGCTTCCGCACAGGATTAAACGAATTCGGAATAAGAATATCTGCCAAGTCATCACGAAGAGGTGGTGGAGTGGACGCACCACCACCAGCAGCAGAGCCAGTCCCAACTGCCGCTGCCGCGTATTCAAAGTATGTGCTTGGTGATTTCTCAAGCTCTTCGTCAAGCTCATCATCGTAGTCACCGCTGCTGTTGCTTGCACCACCGTAGGAATAGCCGGAGCTACCACCAACCGATCGTGCCATTGTTTAGTTAGTAATGGGAGCAACACAGAAGTAAAGTGGTGTGGGCTGCTGCTTTCGTGTGTAAAAGCAGGGAGGCACAAGCACACACAAAACGGGACATCTCGTGCTTTTGACTTTTGAGCGAGAAGCAGAGAAGCCCAAGTGAGACACACATCTTATGTCATTCGCTTTTACTCGCTTTCAATTCAACTCAAAAAATCAAAGATCCTCCGTTCATGAGATAGAGGAGCATTGCTATCGGAGGAGAGTTCCTCCCAGCTTTCATACCACAGCCTGCCGTCCACGCAATCAAGTGCTACCAACGATGAGCGAGAACAGCAAATTTGTGCAATCCCAGGATTCAATATTTGGCCTAGACATAACAAAGGAGAAGTGTGGTTGGTTTGGTGATCGAACGCCCTTGGTTCTTGGTGCAAAGAATGACAAGCAATCACTGAAACGGCTGAAGCAAAAGTGTCACTTGGGTTTGCCACCTCATCTTAGATGTGCAGTATGGATCTCATCTGTTGCAAGAGCGGCGAATCCTCAACTGCCCGTCACAGAAACTGATGCGTATGGTACCATCGGGAACAAGAAGAGTATCGAGTCTAGATGGGAATTCGCCCTTAATGCAGTGTTTCCTAACCCAGCAGATCGAGATGATGCAGTTGCACCAGATCTTGGACTTACGCAAGAGGTTCTCAATCAGCTCATACACAATGATTATCCTATACCAGAAGAAGGGGCTAAGCAATTAACTCTTGTTCTATGCGCATTACAGCAAGTTGTTGGCATTGAGTACAGTCCTACCATTCCAGACATTGCCACATTACTATTGACACACATGCCTGCAAGCTACGCATACGCAACAATTCGCGAAATGATCAATGATACTTCGCAATTCATACCAGTCTCGCAGAAGGAATGCTACTCTTGGTGCAAATCATATGAATTTTATGTTCAGAAACAAAGCTCAGCTCACTACAAAGTTATGGAAAGTTGCGGCGCTTTGAAGCCTGAAGGTCTTGATCCGATCTTTAAGCGCTTCTTCACTTCAATGTTGAAGCGGAAGGACGTCCTTCACTTTATGGATATATACTTGGTGGAAGGTTGCAAAGCTTACTTCCGTCTGGCACTTTCTTTGATCAAGCTCATCTCTAAGAAAGAACTAAAGGCTTTGACACTCACTGACTCTGAATCATGGTGGAATGAAATCCGAAAGAAGACTTTCCATTCCGATTTTACGCTTGCTAAGCATCTTGCTCTAATGTACCCCAAAGCTGGTAAGGTTGTAAAGCTTTATCCCAATCGTAAGATGCTACGACGAGCCTTGAAGTATCACGAAAAATGGGCAGCTGATAACATGCCAATCTACGTTGATGAGACTCCACCAAAGCCAATGGGATATATTATATCTGACGACAAACCCATCACACTTGCAAAGCCAACAATTTTCCGATCAAATTTAGCAAAATGGCTTCCAGTCTCCCTGAAGACAACCAAGCTTGATTTGATTTACTCCACAGAGATTCATGGACGTTCATTGGCAGCATTTTACAATCAATGTAACCGATACAAGAACTCGATAGTTCTTATCGAAGCAATTGTAGGCAACACAACTGCAACCATTGGAATGTTTGCTTCTCATGCTTGGAATGTCAGCCCCGCAAGCTACGGTGATGGCGAGTGTTTCCTATTTCGAGTAGATCCTGATCCAAAGTGCTTTAATTGGACACCTGATTTCTCTGGCATCGATGACTTCGAAAGTCAGGCAATTAGAGAGCAGTACATGGTGGCCAAATCAGACTTTCTTGCCATGGGAGCAAATGCAGAGGGCACCAATGGCATACGTTTGGACCAGGATTTCATCAACGGGGAGAGCTATTCAGCCCTTGGGTTTGATAACGAGCCCCTTCCTGGACATGACCGCAATAATTTCGATATCGGTGTTGTTGAAGCTTATCGTTTGATAAGAGAAGTGGACGGTAGTGCTGTAGGCGAAGAAGAAAAAGTTTGGGATCTATATGGATTGTAAAGTAATAGGAATTATTGTACCAATCATATCATTGTTTATCCCATCAAGAGTCGGTTGGCAGCAGCTTCAACATTATTATCAGTTTGCTGCAGTGCCCTGACCACGGACTCTCTATCAAATCCCATTGAAGTAAGTTGTGCAATTGCTTCCTCTGGAGGCGGCGGAGGTGGTCGTGGAGGTTGTGCCGGTGATGGTGCTGCTGCTCTTGTTCCCCCAGTTGGAGCACGTCTCGTTCGGTTCGCTCCTCCTCGTTGCACTGAACGAGACATCATAACGGCAGGGGCTTCATCTGTAATAACTTTACCAATCAGTCCAGCGATTGTATACACGAAGTCGGGTAGCTCGGTCTCACTCCATTTCACCGCCAGCAATCCAGAGACAAAGCCAAAGAAGGTGGGAGTGACAGTGCTGAAACCACCACTCAAAATAACTTGTGCACAAAGCCCATACGTGATTGATTTTTCCGAAAAGTCATAACCAAGTACTCCAAAGAACTTCGGATGCATTCGTGGCGTGAATTTGTGAAATAGTCCAAGAACTGCACCCAGCTGAGGATACGGACCAGAGTATCTTTCAATATCAAAGAATATGTTGAAGAATAAAAGCTCCATAACAGTTGAAAGAATTGATGTATAAACGATGAATGCACCGAACTTTCTACTTCCCATCTCACGCTCAAACCGCCGCAGTAGTGGACATAACGCCAATAGACCGAATATTAATTCACCCATACTGCCGAACGTTAAATTGCAAACGAATATTCTATAGAATTGTGCATGGTCAAATATTTTTGTCGTATCTGTTGGTGGAATAGAACGAGATGAAGATAGGGAGTGTTAGTGAGCGAAATAAGATCATCTTAGCGTACAAAGATGTCGTGTCGACGCACCGAAAATTAATGCCTGGTGTAGTTTATTCATTTCTGCCACGATATAAGTGACAACTGCTGTTATTACTATTGCCTTCGAAACTGGAGCCCCGAGAAACCATACTGCTTTTGGATTGGACAGTTGCGACGACGACATTATGCATTTGCTCCTAGAGATATAATAGAAGGGTAGAGGCGGAGTTGTTTTTTTGTGTATTTCGATTTTTACTGGGCATTCAGTGACAGGATTAGTTATCTTACGCACTGAAATAGACACAATGCTCTCTTGATTGAGATACACGTTTTGTTTCGCACAACGGAAGTCGTGTGCTTAATCCAATCCATCATCTACAGCTGACTTGGTATGGCGACTTTATTCTTTTGCAGATGTTTGTTCAAGTTCCTATACAAAATACAATACATTTTCGAACTGTTGTAACAAAGATGTTTTAAACCCAACATGCATTCTAATTTTAATTTCTCACACATCATCTATCAGTTTGTCTATTATTTTGATTCCTCTTCGCCATTTGACTCGCACTCATTCTTCACCTCTTTGACTTCACTCTCCGGATTTAGATGGCAACAGTCTCAGCCCATTTAGGGTAACAATGAGCATAGCCCCAACATCAGAAACAATAGCTTCCCATAGAGCGGCCTTGCCCGCGAAGTGTAAGACCGACCACAATTGCCTTGACTACGAAAGAAAATACTACATTCTCAACAATTCTCCGAGTAACAAGTGGTCCCATATTGACGATAAAGAGTAGCTTGTTCAAATCTGAGCCCATAAGTGTCGCGTCTGCTGTTTCCAATGCCAAAGCAGATCCCTCGCCCATCGCTACAGATATATCCGCGATAGCAAGAGCCGGAGCATCGTTAACTCCATCACCAACCATCATCACTTTCTTCTGTCTTCCGCACTTCTTTTGACCTTTACAATCATCTACCATGTTTGGATGGATGTCAACTTTTCTTCCGGCAGGAGATCGCTTTTCACGTCACATTCGTCCAAGCCGATCTGTTGAGCCACACCGAGCGCAGCCTGACGCTGATCCCCAGTGTGAGCATGTTGATGACAATGCCCTTGTCCTTCAAGTCTCTTATGACGACCTTTGTCTCATCTCGAATCTTGTCCGAAACACAGTACGAGCCAACGATGCCTTCTCCTTCGATGGAAATAAAACCTATCGTGCCCCCTGCCGATGCCCAACCTTCCGCTGTTGCTTTATCTTCCTCCGACAATTTCTGATGCAAACCTAAACGGACAAATAATCTTTTGTTGCCTACGTGGACTTTCTTGTTATCAATGATGCCAACCACTCCCTCCCCTAGTAAGAGCGTGTGGTCTTTTACTTGAAGGTGTGCGGGGACTTCAGCTTTCTCGTTAGCAGCTCCCTTCACAATGGCATCGGCAAGAGGATGACTGGCTGATGCTTCCATCAAAGACAAGTATGCAAGAACTTCCTTCCTGTTACGACTTTGTCCAATTTCATTGAAGTGCAGCAATTGGAAGATTCCCTCACTAAGAGTGCCAGTTTTTGTCGAATGCAATGAACTGCACCTTACCCAACGTCTCGAGGTGCTGGCCTCCCTTCACAATAATTCCCCTTCTGTGCACAAGCGGCAAGGCCGGCCACATACGTGACTGGTGTACTAATAATAAGTGCGCATGGACAAGCTACAACGAGGAGAATTAGTCCGTTCTTGAACCAGTACCGCCCAACCTCTGACGAAACGATCCACGGAAAATGAGCACATACAGATTGCTAACAGCGACAACGAGTGGCGTGTAAATCTGTGCACACAGAGTCGACAATAGCCCTCTGTCCCGGCTGCGGTGTCGACTGTGCCCTCCCCTCGACAATCCCTCAATAACTTTGCATAGCAGAGATTTGTTTCGTGGGCAGCTGTAGTCCTTCAATCTTTACAACGGTGTATTTCCAAGTTGATCAGTGCCACCAGATACAAGGCCTGCCTACGACCTTTCTTTAAACTGGGTCTGCGTTTCTCCAGTCAAGTTTTGACTCGTCCACCGTCGCGACTCTCCCTCCATGGAACAACTCCATCGCAAGGAATGCTTGTGCTCCTGTCCCGAACTGAGACTATGGAGCCAACCATTGACTGCAGTGGCTGTAATACAACAGGTTTTTTTCCTCATTGTGATAGTGATTTGCTCAGATGTGCTTCTTCTTCCGGGCGAACATTAACAATGAGTAGAAAGAGCTATTTCTTGCACGAGTCAGGGCCAATGCTTCAATCAAGTACTCGCTTATATCAAATAGAAAATGTTAAACAGACTGCGGCCCTCGACATAATCTTTGAAGCGAAATTGCTCCCCAATGAGTGCGAAAACAGGAATCTACCAGAGATGAAATAATCATTGACAGTATCAACGAAATGAGAATTAACTATGTTCCCGAGGCGAGAATAAAGACGAAAAGTCGTGCACACAATCCTGCTTACCAAGACGTTTACGTCCAAACTTAAATCTGCCGCAATGGGTGCGAAACAGGCCTTGATTAGCAACGAAAGGGATTCCCAAGGCAAACGCTAACCAGGGTCCACATTATTTGGAGATAATTCCCAATTCCCTCCAATGATAAACTGAGTTGATCCCCAAGGAACAAGAATCACGCAAGAAGAAAAGGTGAAGTAAGATGGAGAAGGAGTGTCAAGCACTTTGTATCAGGTGGTAAAGCAACAAATAAGAATATGTAACTGCAGCAGCTCGTACACATTAGACGAAGTCATACGTCCTTACTTACCCGAGAAAAGATAGTGCACACAAAGATGCCCAGACACTCAATCAACAGCGCCACACTGACGGATGATTGCTGCAACTCAATGGGTAATGCTTGCACTCCAAGATGTCATCGCTTCAAGAGCCC
>JAHBBA010000408.1:0-10692 GCA_018806925.1 Skeletonema costatum | reverse complement strand
GCTGCCATCAGCCGAGAGCATTGGAACACTTCATATAGAGACGAACAGAGATGATTAAGATGGTGTAACATGATAATATTAATAATGTACTAAGTTATCTAGTTGACGTTTAAGAGAGGGCGTGTGCCCACCTCTCGTGGCGTGGTCCTTTCAATTCTACTTACACACACATATGAAATATGATCATCATCTCTTTCGGGCACTTCGAGAAGAAAAAGTAGCACCCTTGTACTTGTACATGATACAACGACCGACATCAATTTAATACCATTTGCTTGGGGCATGCACGATAGGTGCAACGCAATCTGTAATGCCCCACGTGCGGACACTCACGAGCGTGAAAGTAAGCTTGGCCTCGTCTCCTGCACCAGGAGTTGGCTCGAAGTTTGGAGTTCCTTCCACCTCCATAGATACCGAAAAGATGCCAATGCCTCGATGGATGCACTGCTGGTGAGGTTGTGCATTCACTTCTTGAACGCTTCCAATGCGCGAGAAGGATATGTCTCTCCCAGAGGCATCCTTGTCCTTTACAACCCAGAAGCTTGGCTTGGGCTGTCCACTCTCATGATGCATCTTGGCCTCGATCGCCACGAGGTTCCTGTTAGGATCGTAGACGGTCCCCTCATCGGATACGTCCCATCCCGTGCCGGTCTTGACGTATGATTTGAACTTATCTAACGTCAGTCCTGGTAGATAGACGTACACCCATGAGTTGCCATATTCTTTCAACATTGGCTGGCCGTGTTTGTGAACGAGCTTGGCTGTGAGATCAACACAGACGTCCATGCTGACATACGCGAGATTACAGTGGTCGCCGTTGATGTCGTAGGTAAAGTCCAGCTCGCCATTCCATACCTGACCTTGGCCTGGATGAGCAAGGCTTGTGTTGAACGTGATTCTTGGATCGGGTCGCTGGTGGCCAAAGTGATCTTGCAAATCATCAAATACATGACGGAGTGCCTTGGCTTCTTTCTCGCCAACTAAGTTACCCCTCCACTCCACCATGTTGGGATTTCCAGATGAAGCTTCCACGAAGTATTCATCCTTCTTGCCTCTCTGCGCCGCCTGCTCGTTGCGGGCCATGTTTGGAGCGACGAAAGCATCATTATTTGCCATCATACTAACAAAAATTTCTTGTGTCGACATTTTATTGAATGGCGTTAGTACAATACATTCTTTATTACTGAAGTTGGCGCAGTGAAAGTAGGCCTATCCTAAGAGTATCGCATATTATTCTCGAAAGAGGACAGTGTAAACCCGTCTCGGTAATAACTAGGTGTAGCACACCAATTGGTAATGGAGTACCGAAGACAGTTCAACTGTCTGAAGTCCAAGAGTGCAGGCAGAATGAAATGAAGACATACGTGAAAATGAGATTGGAATTAGAACATGAGATTGGAATTAGAATGACGCATATGTATGTAGCGTAAGTAAAGTATGCTTGAGATGGTAGTGCCGCTTAACTCTTCTCAGGACCTGAACACGACTGATTTCGGAAGCTCGAGTCTATAGCCCGGCGCAAACTTGGCGGTACCTACTGTAGATAAGACTGCTTACGTACGTAGGAATTAGAACACCACAAGACACCGGCACTAAGATGAACAAAAGAGCCCCCAAAAAGAGTTTTGCCACACCGAAAAGTTTCACAACCTCGCACAAGCCGCACGCCATGGCACCATTTCCGCCATAAAAGTGCCATAAAGTAAAAATTCCTATCTCCACTTCCATATGCACGTTATATTCGTCATGGGACCCTATAAGCGGCTGAGCGCACGAGGAATCTTATTGGCCCCGTGGCGAATGTAACGTATGAATTCCGGCCATGAATAAGCAGTTTACATTACACCATAAAAAACTGCCTCTGCTGCCTTCCGATTCCACTCGATTAGACGGAGATAATGGACTACTCTGCACCAATCCTCCACACCGATTCAATGTATATACATATAATAATGGAATGGTTCATCGGCGGTGACTCTCTACGACTATAGTACTCCACCGGGCACCATGTGTCGGCAGCCACACGATCGATCATACAACAAATTTGACCCTTTTTGTTGTTATATTACAAATGAAATGATTGGAACGCAACTGAATGCCCTTCAATCAATTTGAGTTGTCTATACTGATCGCTCGCTGTGGCAGAGATTCATTGGAGAGCTATATCCTCGCCTGCTCAACTCATCGGCGAACCCTAAACTTGACCCTAACCCAGCACGAAGCATGACCCTAACCTGAATAATTGCGTTGAATTGAGCATTTAAGTCAATCCAAACATGTCCCGGCACTCTGATAATAACCGCTAATGTGTTTTTACGGTCGGGAACAATGTTATGCGTCATTGACTTGGCGAGGACTGAGTTAGAGTGAAATTTGTGTGTTGAGCAGAGAGTGGGTAAGCGGCAGTATATTGCTTCTGAAGAGAGTACATCAAAGCTATCAACAACAAACTAAGTCTTCCGTGGATCAATATAGTATAGGGCGTCGGAAATGGTTGCTTATAAGCATTATATCTTCCACTAGAAAGCACAACATGTATTCTCTCCTGTGGGTTGAGATTTCGGAAGCTCACAGTGACAGGGAATCAGGGGATATTTGCGCCTCATTAATGACTACCATTAGACAAAAACGTAAACATGGCTCCATATGACACTATAGTTGGTATTGGAATAGTATTTGTCTGCACCAAGGCCTTCATAAACACAATTTGCATGGTTTTATTGGGAATTGTGGCTCCTTGCTATGTGTACTAATCGCCTTCTATTAAGCTCATTATCTCAAAACTTTGGTAAATTAAGATGGAATATTGTCACATATGCATTGTAGAGGCATCCGAGTTGTTATTATGTTGATGTACTATTCCTTTCATGCGTTTAGTAGGGTGATAGGGCGGAAATCTCATTGTGAACATGTTCGGGATGATCGTTGGCGCCACTTTAATACCACTTGTATATTGGTTCCTACGTACAATTTTTTCTACAGTGGGGTTTCTGAGGCTGCGCCGGGCTATATCTTAGGGCTTCGCTTTGTTGAATTGAATTTTTGTCTTTATGACGTCACACTCAGCAGTATCCAAGAGTCAGAACATCTAATCTATCTGTTCTCTTTCTTAGTCGTTCCAGTGACATTTTGTGTCCTATCAGACACTCTTTGCTTGCACCAGAGCTAGCTCCCAAGCAAGCGGGCCAGCTGTGCCTGAAAAAAGTATTATGTTCCCTGGCTCAAGTGCAAGCACTGGACCTAGGTTCTTGCTCGTCTACATTGCACTCACAGGATACTCAGGTTACGTCATCCCTCAGGGAAGCACTGAAAAGACTGCTTCCTTTTCAGCTCTCCCCTGACAGACCGCAACAAAACGAAAAGACTACTTTGTTGGGGTGCCAAAACTGTGTGGGTTAAATCTGATGCGAACCCACACTCCCAAAAACACTGCGACTCTCAGAGCTCGCTTGGTCAAAGGGTGGGGAGTGGGCCGCTTAAACTAAAACTATGATGACTAGCCGCACACAACGGTACTGCGAGTGCAATGGTCGGCTGTTGTCTTGATCAAAAGCAGAATGGCAACGCCATGGCCACAGCGTTGATCCAAAAGCAAACAGCCAACCTGCTGCCGCCAAAGTCGGCAGAAGGGATGGACAAAGATGACTACCGCGGGATGAGATAGCTGTCTTCATTAGACAGCTGTTCGTTCCATGCTACTGTCCATCACCTCAATCCTGCAGCTTGCGATGTTCACTCTTTCACCATCACCATCGATCTCTCTTCTTCGGGTGACCTTCACCTTCAAGCATCTCATCTCTACATAACCTCGACGCAACGACACCGCCATCTCCTTCTCGGTACCAAGGTTGACGTGACACAAGTAGATAACAAAATGAGTCCTGCTCCATCAGAGTTGGAAGTGGAAGTGGAAGAAGAAAAGAGGCAGACGATTGTTACGTTTTGATGTAGATGAGGACGAAACGGCCAAGCCGGGAGGAGGGGGCGACACTGAGAGAAGGAGGGTATCATTCGCCAATCAAAAAGGATCACTTTCCACGAATTCAAAAGATGGTTGCTGTGATGACGAGGCTTGTAGGGATCATCTAGCGAATGCCAACTTCTTTTTACCGCCTGGTCTACGTGCGTCTATGCGTTCATTCCGAAATAGCTTTGCCGTCAGAGAGGAAAATGATGGCTGTTGCGAAGACGGTGCTTGCAATGATCATCTTGCCAATTCAAACTTTTTCTTGCCGCCAGGGGTCATGCCCTTCAAGGCAGAGTCGAGCCGATCAATATCAGTTCGTCGACTCAATTCTTCTCTCAAATCCAGCAGAACCTTATTAGCTGATACTCCCAACGAAGAAGATGAGGAGCCCATCTCGAGAATTGGTAGATCTCATTTTACCGCTAAAGGTATTTGTTGCTCCTCAGAAATTCCAATGGTAAAATCTATCCTCATCCCAATCAAGGGCGTTGATAACGTGAAAGTGAGCCCCGCCACAAAGGCCGTTTATGTGGACCACGACATTGACATAGTGTCTGCAAGTGATATTTGTCGTGAGTTGGATGAGGGAGGATTTAGTGCAACAATTATCAAAGATGCAGCAGTGGAGATTACTCAAAAGATTGGCATTCCTTGGACGTGACAGTTGTCTCTGTATTTGACGTAACAAATGAAGATGGTAACATTGATGCACTGAAGGAAGAGAAAATTCGTGCTTCTATCATGTCAACATTCGGTGAGGATGGGAGGAAAGTGGTGAAAGTCAGTCAAGAACAGAATTCCATCATTGTGGAATACAACCCGTATTATGTCACTGCATCTCAAATCGCACAATCTATGGATGGCGCTTTTGAGGGATGTGTTGCCACCATTAAATCTGATGGTTCGGAAGATGGACGTTGGGCTCTTGAAGCGATGAAACTTGGAGTGCAAGATACCATTGAGTTGCAGCAATCATCCGTCAGTTGGCCTGTTATTATGTCGGGCATCTTTTGTGCACTATCTTTTCTCGGGTAAGTAAGGAGTATACTCTCTAATGTGTACGAGCTGCTGCAGTACATATTCTTATTTGTTTGCTTACACCTGATACAAGTGCTGACACTCCTTCTTCATCTTACTTCACCTTTTCTTCTTGCGTGATTCTTGTTCCTTGTGGATCAACTCAGTTACATTGGAGGGAATTGGGAATATCTCAAATATTTGGCCCTGGTTAGCGTTGCCTTGGGAATCCCTTTCGTTGCTATCAAGGCATTTCTCACATTGCGCAGATTTAAGTTTGACGTAAAACGTCTTGGTAAGATGATTGTGTGCACAACTTTTCTTTACTCGCTTCGGAACAGTAATTCTCATTCGTGATACTGTCAATTATTATTCACTCTGGTAGATCCTGTTTGCAGTCATTGGAGCAATTTCGCTTCAAGATTATGTCGAGGCCGCAGTGTTAACATTTCTATTTGATATAAGCGAGTACCTTGAAGCATTGGCCATGACTCGTGCAAGAAATGCTCTTTCTACTATTGTTAATGTTCGCCCGGAAGAAGCACATCTGATCAATCCTATCACAAAGGAAACTGTTGTATTACCAGCCACTGCAGTCAAGGTTGGCTCCATAGTCTCAGTTCGGACAGGAGACAAAATTCCATGTGATGGAGTTGTCATGGAGGGAGAGTCGACTGTGGACGAGTCAAACTTGACTGGAGAAAGCAGACCAGTAAAAGAAAGTCGTAGGCAGCCTTGTATCTGGTGGCACTATCAACTCTGGAAATACACCGTTGAAAATTAGGACTACAGCTACCACGAACAACTCTGCTATTGCAAAGTTATTGAGGATTGTCGAGGAGGCACAGTCGAACCGCAGCCGGACAGAGGCTATTGTCGACTCTGTTGCACAGATTTACACTCCACTCGTTGTGCTGTTAGCAATCTGTATGTGCTCATTTCCGTGGATCGTTTCGTCAGAGGTTGGGCGGTACTGGTTCAAGAACGGACTAATTCTCCTCGTTGTAGCTTGTCCATGCGCACTTATTATTAGTACACCAGTCACGTATGTGGCCGGCCTTGCCGCTTGTGCACAGAAGGGGATTATTGTGAAGGGAGGCCAGCACCTCGAGACGTTGGGTAAGGTGCAGTTCATTGCATTCGACAAAAACTGGCACTCTTAGTGAGGGAATCTTCCAATTGCTGCACTTCAATGAAATTGGACAAAGTCGTAACAGGAAGGAAGTTCTTGCATACTTGTCTTTGATGGAAGCATCAGCCAGTCATCCTCTTGCCGATGCCATTGTGAAGGGAGCTGCTAACGAGAAAGCTGAAGTCCCCGCACACCTTCAAGTAAAAAGACCACACGCTCTTACCAGGGGAGGGAGTGGTTGGCATCATTGATAACAAGAAAGTCCACGTAGGGCAACAAAAGATTATTTGTCCGTTTAGGTTTGCATCAGAAATTGTCGGAGGAAGATAAAGCAACAGCGGAAGGTTGGGCATCGTCAGGGGGCACGATAGGTTTTATTTCCATCGAAGGAGAAGGCATCGTTGGCTCGTACTGTGTTTCGGACAAGATTCGAGATGAGACAAAAGGTCGTCATAAGAGACTTGAAGGACAAGGGCATTGTCATCAACATGCTCACTGGGGATCAGCGTCAGGCTGCGCTCGGTGTGGCTCACCAGATCGGCTTGGACGAATGTGACGTGGAACAGTGATCTCCTGCCGGAAGAAAAGTTGACATCCATCCAAAACATGGTAGATGATTGTAAAGGTCAAAAGAAGTGCGGAAGACAGAAGAAAGTGATGATGGTTGGTGATGGAGTTAACGATGCTCCGGCTCTTGCTATCGCGGATATATCTGTAGCGATGGGCGAGGGATCTGCTTTGGCATTGGAAACAGCAGACGCGACACTTATGGGCTCAGATTTGAACAAGCTACTCTTTATCGTCAATATGGGACCACTTGTTACTCGGAGAATTGTTGAGAATGTAGTATTTTCTTTCGTAGTCAAGGCAATTGTGGTCGGTCTTACATTCGCGGGCAAGGCCGCTCTATGGGAAGCTATTGTTTCTGATGTTGGGGCTATGCTCATTGTTACCCTAAATGGGCTGAGACTGTTGCCATCTAAATCCGAGAGTGAAGTGAAAGAGGTGAAGAATGAGTGCGAGTCAAATGGCGAAGAGGAATCAACATAATAGACAAACTGTGACGTGAAAAATTAAATCAATTAGAATGCATGTAAAACATACAGTTCGAAATGTATTGTAGTTTGTATTGGAACTTGAACAAACATCTGCAAAAGAATAAAGTCGCCATACCAAATCAGCTGAGATGAGGATTGGATTAAGCACACGACTTCCGTCGTCGAAACAAAACGTGTATCTCAATCAAGAGAGCATTGTGTCTATTTCAGTGCGTAAGATAACTAATCCTGTCACTGAATGACCAGTACAAAATCGAAATTCACAACAAAACAAACACAAACACAAACGCGTTCGTTGCGTCTCCGCCTCTACCCTTCTATTATATCTCTAGGAGCAAATGCATAATGTCGTCGTCGCAACTGTCCAATCCAAAAGCAGTATGGTTTCTCGGGGCTCCAGTTTCGAAGGCAATAGTAATAACAGCAGTTGTCACTTATATCGTGGCAGAAATGAATAAACTGTACACCAGGCATTAATTTTCGTGCGTCGACACGACATTCTTTGTACGCTAAGATGATATTATTTCGCTCACTAACACTCCCTATCTTCAATCTCGTTCTATTCCACCAACAGATACGACAAAAATATTTGACATGCACAATTCTATAGAATATTCGTTTGCAATTTAACGTTTGGCAGTATGGGTGAATTAATATTCGGTCTATTGGCGTTATGTCCACTACTGCGGCGGTTTGAGCGTGAGATGGGAAAGTAGAAAGTTCGGTGCATTCATCGTTTTATACATCAATTCTCTTCAACTGTTATGGAGCTTTTATTCTTCAACATATTCTTTGATATTGAAAGGATACTCTGGTCCGTATCCCCAGCTGGGTGCAGTTCTTGGACTATTTTCACAAATTCACACCGACGAATGCATCCGAAGTTCTTTGGAGTACTTGGTTATGACTTTTCGGAAAAAATCAATCACCTATGGGGCTTTGTGCACAAGTTATTTTGAGTGGTGGTTTCAGCACTATCACTCCCACCTTTCTTTGGCTTGTGTCTGGATTGTTGGCGGTGAAATGGAGTGAGACCGAGCTACCCGACTTCGTGTATACAATCGCTGGACTGATTGGTAAAAGTTATTACAGATGAAGCCCCTGCCGTTATGATGTCTCGTTCAGTGCAACGAGGAGGAGCGAACCGAACGAGTCGTGCTCCAACTGGGGGAACAAGAGCAGCAGCACCATCACCGGCACAACCTCCCACGACCACCTCCGCCGCCTCCAGAGGAAGCAATTGCACAACTTACTTCAATGGGATTGATAGAGAGTCCGTGGTCAGGGCACTGCAGCAAACTGATAATAATGTTGAAGCTGCTGCCAACCGACTCTTGATGGGATAAAACAATGATATGATTGGTACAATAATTCCTATTACTTTACAATCCATTTAGATCCCAAACTTTTTCTTCTTCGCCCTACAGCACTACCGTCCACTTCTCTTATCAACGATAAGCTTCAACAACACCGATATCGAATTTATTGCGGTCATGTCCAGGAAGGGGCTCGTTATCAAACCAAGGCTGAATAGCTCTCCCCGTTGATGAAATCCTGGTCCAAACGTATGCCATTGGTGCCCTCTGCATTTGCTCCCATGGCAAGAAAGTCTGATTTGGCCCACCATGTATGCTCTCTAATTTGCCTGACTTTCGAAGTCATCGATGCCAGAGAAATCAGGTGTCCAATTAAAGCACTTGGATCAGGATCCTACATTTATAAAAAAGAATAAATATTATTACCGATAATATTAAGGAATACTTATCGAAAATAGGAAAACTTCGCCATCACCGTAGCTTGCGGGGGTGGCATTCCAAGCATGAAGAAGCCAAATCATCTCCAATGGTTGCAGTTTGTAATTGCCTACAATTGCGTTCGATAAGAACTATCGTGTTCGTCTTGTATCTGTTACATTGAGTGTAAACTGCGTTGCCAATGAACGTCCATGAATCTGTCTGTGGAGTATAATCGCAAATGTCAAGCTGGTGTGGTTGACTTCAAGGGAGACTGTGGAAGCCATTTGGCGAATATTTGATCGCGGAAAATTGTGTGGCACTTTGCAATGTGTGATGGGTTTTGTCGTGCAGGATATAATTATATCCCATTGTGCTTTGGTGTGGAGGTCTCATGTTCATACGTAGATTTGGCATGTTATCAGTACTGCCCATTTTCGTTGATACTTCAAGGCTCGTCGTAGCATTCTTACGATTGGGATAAAGCTTTAACAACCTTACCAGCTTTGTGGGTACATTAGAGCACAGGATGCGTAGCAAGCGTAAAAATCGGGATGTGAATAAGTCTTCTTTCGTGATTTCATTCCACCATGGGGATTTTTTCAGAAGTCAGTGACGTGTCAAAGCCTTTAGTTCTTTCTTAGAGATGGAGCTTTGATCCAAGAATAGTGCCAGACGGAAGTAAGCTTTGCAACCTTCCATCCAAGTATTATATCCATTAAAGTGAAGGACGTACCTTCCGCTTCAACATGATGAAGGTGAAGAAGCGCTTAAAGATCGGGATCTAAGACCTTCAGGCTTCATAAGCGCGTCGCAACTTTCCATAACTTTTGTAGGGAGCTGATGCTTCGTGTTCTGGGAACATAAAATTCATATGATTTGCACCAAGAGGCTAGTTATTCTTTCTGCGGAGGACTGGTGTATGAATTGCGAAAGTATGCATTGATTCAATTTCGCGTAATGGTTGCATATGCGTAGCTTGCAAGGCACTGTGTGTTCAATTAGTAATGTGTGGGCAATGTCTGGTAATGGTAGGGACTATATTCAATGCCAACAACTTGCTGTAAATTGCGCCATTAGAACTATATGAGTTAAGTGCTTGGCCCCTTCTTCTGGTATAGGACTAATCATTGTGGGATGAAGCTGATTGAGGGAACCTCTTGCGTAAGTCGCCAAGACTCTGGTGCAACTGCACGCATCCGATCTGCTGCTGGGTTAGGAAAAACACTGCGCGTATTAAGGGCGGAATTGATCCCATCTAGGGACTCGATTACTCTTCTTGTTCCCCGCTGGTACCATACGCATATCAGTTCTCTGTGACGGGCATGTGTGAGTGATTCGCCGCTCTTTGCAAACAGATGAGGATTTCCATACTGCGCACATCTAAGATGAGGTGGCCAAACTCCAAGGGACCCTTTTGCTTCAAGCCGTTTTCAGTGATTGCCTTTTGTGTTCATTGCTTCTGCACTCAAGAACAAGGGGCGTTCGATCACCAAACCAATCCACACTTTGTCTTCCTTTTGTTAGTTCTAAGGCCCAAATGTATTGAATCCCTGGGAAATGCACAACATTGCTGTTCTCGACAATCGTTTGGTTAGCAGCGTGTTGTTGATTGTGCTGTGGAGGCAGGCTGTTGGTATGATAAGCGGGTGAGTGGACCTCTCTCCGATAAGCAATGGGCTCCTCTCAGGAACGGAGGATCTTTTGATTTTGTGAGGTTGAATTGAAAGCTGAGCGAGTAAAAATGCGAAATGACATATACGGATTGTGTGTCTCCACTTGGGC
>JAHBBA010000407.1:0-20369 GCA_018806925.1 Skeletonema costatum | reverse complement strand
AATTCGTGCTGCAGCAACGCTGATTTGAAATTGTTCTGATGCGATACCAAGATTTCTTTTATTCACATGTGATGACACTCGGCACATAGCATAATCTAGAATTGTTATTTTCAATGACATATTGTGAGTGGCAATTTTGTTCCCCCTTGACAGCAATGTGCATATTTTTGATGTATGTCCGCATCCAAATAATTTAGCAACGACGAACATGAATACCATGAATTAGGACGACTACCGCACTAACTTATTATGGCCTCACATGATAATTGTTCGTTCCTCTCTGTCAATACCAACTCCTAAACATGACGCAATGTAGATTGTAATGTATCCGCAAATATTTATTTGAAGAAAAAGTATGTGAATAGCCATAATAGCACAGCTAACGCCAACGTATGGGCTCAATCTTTCCCCTATCCTACTCATTTTCCATAAGAACCCCGTAACTCCTGATCGTTTCAGCCGTTCACCGGTTTTCGGTATCTGCACAATAGCATAGCGATGAGTGAAGATGTGAGCACATAATTTGCGTAAAGATTTCAACATTATTGCATTCTTTAATTTCGACCCTTCTGCACTGCTACCATCTTTCGAAAGCAACAAAGCAAAGCAAGCACGCAAGCAACTCACCTGCCCACCGTCAAATATTGTCGGTCTCATATCTCTTAGATAGGCACAAGTGCATATCAGCAAAAGAATGACAGTCAACAGACTTGAAAAATCAAAAATTGCGCTCATTTTTCAGTGGTTATTAATGGGGCGTTTGTCCGCACAGTTATTCCTGCCTATTACCTACTAGAATTACAACGACAACGGCAGCGCGGCATCATCATTGACGACGACTTCTTTTTCGACTTGGCTTCAGTTCGGGGTGATAAATAAGATGAGAGATGAGAGAAGAATGCGCCATCCATCATCATCCATCACTTCGTCATCTCCAAAATTAAATGCCATAATATGCCATGCGTGCGTAGATAGTAGGTAGCTTCATGTTCCTCACAGCCGACGATGAAGCTCCTCATACTGCTGCTTGTTTCTCTATCTGCAACTGCGTTTGTGACGCATGCTTCTTATCCCAGCGTAATCAGAGACAAACAAGCAAATTGTCGACAAAGAATATGCACAGAAATCCGAGCTGTTTCGCCAGGGGTAAATATTGCCTTGGTGACATCATCAGTTGCTTTACTTTCAGGGTATCATGTACGACTGTCTCTTGAAGAGAAGAACAATCAAGAACAGGGAAGCTGTGTCACATGGCGTCAATACCAAGCTGACGCGAGAGAACAGTGGGCAAGACATGTCAAGTGAGTGGCGCTGTTGTTCATTTCTTTCTGCATATACTCATATCGACCATACTCAATCATCATCATGCGTCAACGAAACCTCTTAGAGATACCGATGGATGGCTATACGCAATACAGACGTTGAGAAATGCTATGACTGCACAATCGTTCTTGGCGTCTACAGTTCTCAGTCTGCTCACACTAATCACTGGCAAAGTATGGGATATTCTAAGGAGTGCATCGAATAAGTGGGATCGGCGTCTCTTGATTGTCCAACTGTTAACGATATCTGCAACTATGCTGTTTTCTGCAAATCAATTTCTGCAAGGAGTGCGCTTAATGACTCATGCGGGCTTTATGTTCCCTGTTAAGAATGATACCAAAGTTGACAACATCATGAGAAAGACAGAAAGTTGTCAATGGTTAGGTTTGCGGTCAATGTATATTAGTCTTGCTCCTATTGCCTGGGTTGTCGGTGGGGGTAGGGCATTCTTTTCATCTTCGGTGGCACTGATTTTGTTCTTTCGCCAAATCGACAAGAAACCGGAGGGTCTTGGATACGAAGAGTTTCAAGCTAGCTACATTTGAAAATGAAGACTCTTGGATACGAAGATTTCAAACCTACATCAGAAATAAGACAATTTCGTGTGGTAAAAATAAGGTATTATTACTTTAATTCGCAGGCAGTTTCATAATGTAACGAGCATCATCTACTCTTGGACAGCCTCCATGGCCTTATCAGAAAGAAGAGTGGTCTTCTTGTTCTTCTTCTCTAACTCCACAACGGCATCTCTGGCAAGGAACTTCTTCTCGTACTCCTCAGGGAACCATCTCATGCTGGCAGATCCAGTCATGATATCAATGGTCTTCTTTGTCCTCCAGAAGACATTCTCCTGAACGTAAGGGATACCATGCTTCTTGCAAAGAGCCTTGACAAGGGGCTGTGATCTCTTGTATGAAAGCATTGAAAGACTGGGCCACATGTGGTGCTCAATCTGGTAGTTAAGGTATCCGTGCATGAAGTCATTGATGTCACTTCCAGTCCAGAAGTCCACAGATGCAAGGACTTGACGAACGTAGAAGGATCCGGAGTAGGGTCTGCATCCCTCACGGAAGCGGTACATGTCATCACCAGCGTGGTTGGTCACGATGGCAACAAATCCATGGAAGTTGGTAAGAAGCTCGGCAAGGAACAAGTTCTTGACGGCAGAAATGTACATGTCATGTCCAGTACCCATGTATTCACCAATTGCAAGAAGAGGCATTGGGAAGAGGAAGAAGTGGATAAGGAGGTAGGGTCCGATAACGACTGAGAAGAATTCAGTGAATGTGTAGAAGGGGGTTCCACCAAAGATCAAGCTTCGTACGGTGACAGCATCACTTGGAACAACACCATCGGGAATCTTCTTTCCCTGCTTTCTCCATTTGGCCAACTTTAATTCCTTGTAGGTGTTGGGTGCATAGTAAAACCACTTCCACGTAGTCACAAGGATGGGCAACACCATCCACTTGAAGATGGTAGGGACTGGCAAATCCCTCAAATCGACAAGGTTGTTCTCCACAAGATCGGGATCCTCAATCTCACTCAAACAGTAATGATGACGGTTGTTGTGTTCGACATTCCACGCCTCGGGCATCATCCAATCGAACCAATCGCACATACGCTTCCAAGTTCCACCAACGGCGAACTTGAACCTATTCCAACGACTCTTGTTGGGGTGGCATTTATCATACCCCCCATGACAAGTGTGGTGCGCAATCATTGTCCACCTGGTAAAGGTAAATGTCGACAACGCCACAACGGGGATGATGCTAACACCCAATCCCATGGTAAGCATTCCCACCAATCCGCACATGTTACTCCACATGACCATTTTTTGGAGGTGTCGAACGTCAGCGTCGCCTTGGTTCTTTTCGAGTTCATCTCCGAGCTTTTTCATGTCGGCGGTGAAGACCGTCGAAGTCGAAGGATTTGATCCATTGATCGGTTTGGGCGAGCTTGGGAGCAGAGTCTTTGGGGACGCACATGATGTGATGATGATGTAGGTTTGGTGTTTATGAAAGTATTGCCTGGATGGATAAAGTCTACGCAACAACGACAACAATGGAAGCGTATGCTGCGGAAAATTTATGGGATTGAGGAGAGCTCTGTTTGCATTGCGAGGTGGGACATGCTGTTTGTACTGCTGGTTTGCAAGCTGGAAGAAGGCGTGGTCCGGCGTGACGTGGTTTGGTGGAAACGTCGCAGATCCCGGATAGATCGCCTTTGGATCGCTCTTCCGAAGTGATGTACATCATGGGCACAAAAGAACTACAGTGGGCGGTGAATACAGTGATTTGGCTTCAACAAACGAACACGCACGAAGTTGAGGCACTGCGATGTGGAAGACGCACATTCAAAGAAGGCAAACTCACAGCGCCTTATCCAAGCTCATCAAGTCAAGTCAGAAAAGGTTCCTTGTGATTGCACAGGCGCAGTACTCTAGTTAAATAACACAATACAGAGTGAAGAATAATAGCAATCATCATGATCGTCAGAAACTTTGTCCTATCGGCGGTCCTCGCGGCAACAGCCACGGCGTTCCAACCACACGCACCTCTCCGCAGCAAACCTTCTTCTGCCAGCCGTAACATTAACCGACCAACAACCAAAGCATCCAATCTCGTTATGCGTGATTTCCCAAAGCCCAATGTGGAAGACACTGATAATTATCGTTTCGCTACGGAAATGTCCAATAGTTTCAAAAACTACCTTGAAGGCGGATCCATCTCAAAAGAAAAAGGTGGCTGTGATTGGTGGTGGATTGGCTGGACTATCCTGTGCCAAGTATCTTAGTGATGCTGGACATGAGCCAACCATTTACGAAGCACGTGATGTCCTTGGAGGAAAGGTATCTGCCTGGCAAGATGAGGATGGTGATTGGATCGAGACTGGTCTGCACATCTTCTTTGGAGCATACCCCAATGTTATGAATATGTTCGATGAACTCAACATTCACGATAGGTTGCAGTGGAAGATTCACCAAATGATCTTTGCCATGCAGGAATTACCTGGAGAATTCACCTCATTCAATTTCATCCCTGGAATTCCTGCCCCTTTCAACTTTGGACTTGCTATTTTGATGAACCAAAAGATGTTGACCTTTCCGGAAAAGCTTCAGACTGCCCCTCCGCTCATTCCCATGCTTATTGAGGGACAACCATTTATTGATGCTCAGGATGAACTTAGTGTGACGGAGTTTATGCGCAAGTATGGTATGCCAGAGCGTATCAATGAGGAGGTCTTCATTGCTATGGCCAAGGCACTTGATTTCATTGATCCCGATAAGCTCTCCATGACAGTGGTTCTTACTGCCATGAACAGATTTTTGAATGAGTCGAATGGTCTTCAAATGGCCTTTTTGGATGGAAACCAACCCGATCGTTTGTGTCAGCCCATGGCCGACCATGTGGCAAAGAATGGTGGAAAGGTTGTTATTAATGCTCCTTTGAAGGAAATTGTGACGAATGATGATGGAAGTATCAACCACCTCCTTCTTCGTTCTGGTGAGAAGATTGAGGCTGATGAGTATGTCTCTGCCATGCCTGTCGACATTGTCAAGAGGATGCTCCCTAAGAAGTGGCAGAACATGCCCTACTTTCGTCAACTTGATGAGTTGGAGGGTATTCCCGTCATCAACTTGCACATGTGGTTCGATCGTCCATTGAAGGCTGTTGACCACTTGTGCTTCAGTCGTTCACCCCTTCTTTCCGTGTATGCCGATATGTCCGTAACTTGCAAGGAGTACAAGGATGACAAGTCCATGTTGGAGTTGGTCTTTGCTCCCTGCTCTCCTCTTGCTGGTGGAAATATCAACTGGATTGGAAAGAGTGACGAGGAGATTATTGATGCTACCATGGGCGAGCTTGCTCGTCTCTTCCCTACTGAGATTGCCAACGATGAGAAGTGGCCAGCAACTAGCGAGCAGGGACCCAATGGAGAGGCCAAGCTTATTAAGCATGCTGTTGTCAAGGTGCCAAGGAGTGTTTACGCTGCTATTCCAGGTAAGTTTGAGCAGAACTTCTTGATTTAATGTTCTTCTCGTTGTGTCTACAAATTACTTATCCATTTTCTTTCTTCTTTCCACCTCCACAGGACGTAACAAGTACCGTCCCAGTCAAACATCACCTATCCCGAAATTCACCTTGGCGGATGCTACACTTCCCAGAAGTTCCTTGGATCAATGGAAGGGGCCACTCTCTCCGGAAAGCTGGCAGCCGAGGTTATTGCCAACCGTGCCAAGGGAAATGCTGACAAGCCAATCAAGGAGATTCAGCAACACATTATTGCCGCTGCTAGCACCTACGAGGCCAAGGAGCCTGTTGGCGTGAAGGGAGATGGTGCCATTGCTTTCGGTGGGGGATACACTGTTGGTAAGAAGGAGGAAGACTTGTTGAGAGAGTCAGATCCTGCTCAGTATGCAGAGAAGGAACTTGCCGGGGTTTAAGTCTTAACTATAAATTAGCTATCTTCATCATTTGTTATTTGGTTGTATTCTTGGTTTTCCTTTTTCTTAACCTACTCCCTCAAATAATAATATCCAAGTGTTGTGCCCAGTATAACTCGCATAGGCGACAAAATAACCACCAGAACTGCTTTATTTTATCTTGTGCTCCGTAAATAACACCCTCCTTCTAACAATTGGATCGAACTTGACAAACTTGAACTTTTCAGGTGTTCGTGAGACGTTTCGTCGGGTTGTGTAGAAGAAGCCAGTCCCTGCAGAGCTCAAGAGCTGAACAAAGAAAGTAATCATGAGTTACAAATAAAGAGAAGAACAGATTAATAAAACATATTTTGAAGCGGCGCACCTTGATTGGAACAGTCTTCCCCTTCCCTCTGGCCATATGAAGAACTGCTGATGGATGCATTTTGATGTATATATTTTGTTTTCTACTGAATTGTCAATTTATTTGCACAGAAATGCCGTAATCAGTATATGATATTCCGTAGATTCAATCAACTGTTTATCAAGTCTATTAATAATGATGATTATCAACACAGCGATCGAAAGTTATTGTACTTTTTTTAGTTGTAGTAGCACAAGCAACGAGCGGCAGCCATGGAAATTATTGTCTCTTGAGGTGAGCACGAATTTACCCCAACATGAAATGAATAGACCCGTTTTGCACTGTTCTATTGAAAGTCCTGATGAATGGGGACTTTGATGAATAAATGCGATATGTGACTCAGTGGTGACTCTGCTTGCGTTGCATGCTTGCAATGCAATGCATGCGTGCTATGCATTATTGTGCTTGCACCCCATATCGAGTGAATTGATGCTAACAAACGAAATGAGATTAACTTGCATATTAATCCCTATAGCTCTTGAAAGGGCCGCCGCCTTTGGTGGCTTAAAGGATAACACAAGAGTAGTGCGAAATGCACATTCCTTGCCCCATCGGCAGCTTCTGCCACATTCGCAGAGGTCCAGTGCACTTGATATGGTCCAGAGTGCCTCCCCATTCAGCGCCTTTGCCGATTTGTTCAATCCATCAAAACAATCTGCAACACTTAGCGGCAGTGCAGCGGTGGGTCAACAAGTAGTGGAGTCTTTCATTGCAGCAATCAACTCAAGAGCAGACCCAGCAACAATTGTGGAATTCTTTTCTGACGATGTCAACTTTGTCGATACATCATACTACAACCCGATTATTGGGAAGGACGAGTTACGTAAGCACTTTTATCTGCATGCTGGCTCATCGGCGCTTTCTACATTTGCAAAGAGTACAGACTTTTCGGCAGCAGCAATTGTTGTTGATGACATTGTTTCAGTTGCAGAAAACGGAAAATCAAAAGTTTGTGTCATGTATCATTTGACCGATGATGATGGTAATGATGTTGCAGACACGACAGCGATATCATTTTACAATGTAGATGATGATGGAAAGATTGTTAGTGCATTTGATGTGACCGAACCAGTCTCCCCAAAGCCAGGTGATAGTGGCTTGAAATTGCTAAAGACTGTATCAAATCTTATTGGTGATGAAAGTATCGTAATGACGACTGATAGCATCAATGAAAAAAATGATAATCCTCAACTGCAGTGGAACAATACTTTGATGCATGGAACAAGCGTGACATGAAACTTGCAGTTGCTCAATTCACAGAGGACTGCTCAGTGAGAGATTTACAATATGATGATGCCTTCTCAAATCGTGACGAGCTTGAGACGCACCTGCTTAGATGCAAGGACTGTCTTCCATCATCATTTAACTTTGTCATTGATGATATTGCTCAGACAAAGCAAAAGGCGGGAGTCCTCTGGCACGTAGAAAACGATGGGGAACCACTTAGTTTTACCCGCGGGTGCTCCTTCTACACACTAGACAGGAATGGCTTGATTCAGACTGGATTCGATATTCCAGAAAAGGCTCCACCAAAGACAGGCTTTTTGAAAACTCTATCGTCCAAGTTTGAAGCTGAGCCAGTTCGCTTGATTCCATTGGCAATGTGGGTGGCATACATGTACATTCTTTTCATTTCGGATGGTATTTTACCAGGGGTCAATGCTCTTGCGTTGGAGCAGCGCACGTGGGAGGAAGTTCGTGATCTCTCAATCAATTTCTTCCTTGTGTCTCCCTTGCTGCATCTTCCTTTTTCACCAGTGGTACATCCAATGCTAGAAGGCGTGTTCAATCTGTTACTGTCATGGGCTGCAATGTTCGCGTGCTTCCTGTCAGATGAACGGAAAGACAAGCCGAACCTACTCCCATTTGGTCCTATGCTAGTTGGAATGCAGTTTCTAACTTCTGGTTTCCTATTGCCATACTTGTTCACACGAACGCCAGAGTTTGAGTCCCAAGTCTACAAGGAAGATATTGACGGAGATTTACAACAAAAGGTTGCTGAGTGGCGGCCCTTGGGTGGCTTCCTTTCCACTGTTGGAACTGCATCCATCGTATGGTCCTTCATTGGAAGGCCAGAGTTCGGAGAGTTTACCGAAAGGTACAATAGCTTCATAGATTTGCTCAGCATCGACAGAGTTGGAAGCAGCTTCATAGTGGATCTGGCAATCTTCGCCATATTTCAAAGCTGGTTTGTTGACGACGATCTGCAACGTCGAGGAGTAAGTGAAGACCAATTGATGGGACTGCGCAATGTCGCAAAATACGTGCCCTTCTTTGGATTGGCAGCCTACATCACACTTCGCCCAGAACTGCCCTCGAGAAATAGTGAAATGGAGTAGATATGATAGCATCACCAGCTAGAATTAAATTAGTGTGTTTTCCGTCATTCTTCATTATTCGGTTGTATATAGATTATATATATCTCAGCTGGTCAGTGCAGACCAGCAACTTAATCACATCCATTGCTGCTCCTGTCGGTAGAGAGCCTTCCCCCTTCATTATTGAATCCCCATAAGTGCAAGTTTGTGTGATCGCATATATTTAACTCCCGCATCATGTCTCCATCGGAGCAGCACCCTCCTTTGCGTCAGCCGCCTTGATATATAATACATTGTTGCATCGAATCAACACCTCCCCCAGTGCCCCCGCAAATTGACCGTCAATAAATTCCTCTGTGTCCTCTAATTGTAAATTCATGTAGGCATCCGATGATGCAAGTTTGCCTTGATATTCCTGACCCCACTTAAGGCGGACTCGTACATTTTTGCCAGTCAGGTCGGCAAGGAATGGTTTGGGGTTTACAATTAGTTGTGACTGTGGAGAACGACCGAATCATTGATGAGAAAAGATATTATGGACACATGTGATGTGAGTTTAAAGTTGGAGCTGGATAGAAAGGTAAAATTCAGCGCAAATAAATGCTCACCATTGCTATTGTGTCTGTATATAAATTGCAGAGTTGATCAATACTAAGAAGAACTTGAAATAAAGCGTCGTGCTGCTTGGCGATGGTATTATTATGTTGGTTTTGGTTTTCACTCAAACTCACAGAAAGTCTGCACGTCGATTTTTTGCCCTCATAAAAAGCGGAGCAGTTATTAGTTTATCTCTGCAATAGTAGTAGCAAGCAACGCAATCGGGGCAGGCATTATAGTGTAAATAACACCGCGGACGACGATGAATAACCAGGCTTTAGTTCGTGCTAGATGCATCTTGCGTGCCAATAAACTAGTGCACCGGCCAAAGGAGCCAGCCACAGCCGGAGTTCAAAATTTGATGTCTTCTCGGGTGGCGTCATCATCATTCCAACATCATCGCTTTGCCTTTTCATCAGTGGCACAACAAGAACAATCATCAACGGATCGTCGACCAAGCGCTCTCGAACAAGCCAATCTCGACGTTATCACTCCCGGTCACTCGATTTTCGTTCTACAAAAGTACGCTGCCGATGGCCTAGCACTCATCCGTCAATCTGACTTTATCAAATTATGCGAGTCTGCCCGACCTGGAAAGATGAAGGATGCCAAAGCAATTGCCACTGCCTTGAAAGAATTCAGACGTAATAACCGATTTGTCCTTCAAAAGGCTGGGGCAAGGGCGGCAGTTGAGGGGATGATCCGCTCGAGTATTCCAAATTACAAGGAGTTGTATGGAAAGCCAAGGCTTCATGCCGCTGTTTTTGTTGCAGATCAAATCATTGACGAGAAGACGGCGTTATACTTTGCTATTGAGACAGAGTTGGTGGATCAAGTACTGGGTGAGATCCAACAGGCTTTGACTGAAATGGAAGAGAGGGGTATGCAATTGAAAATTGAAATCAAGGAGAAAGCCTCGGGGGATGAAGATGACGATGAAAAGTTGTTGTTCAAAACTCTTCGGGTAACGGAGGGTTTGGTCAAAGTGTTAGTCAATAGAAGCGTTCGACCAGAGTTTAATATGAAGAAACGTGCTGCACGCAACTATTTGAAGCGATTGCAGACTGTTGCAGGTCCAGAGTTGAGTACTTTGAAATTAGCGACTGACATCGCCTTGTCGATTGGGGGTGCTGCCGTTACCCAAAAAGACATTGTCGGTCCATATGCTGCTGCTTGGTGGACAAAAGGTGTTGTAGATGAATCTATCCTTAAAGCGATTGCTGATGCTGAAAGTCGAGAAGAGGAAGCGGCACGAGCGGCGGCGGCGGAGGAGGAGGCTGCCAACACAGAAGACGATTCCGAAGCAGAGGAAGCGGGTGAAGGTGACGAAGACGCTAAGGATGAAAAGGAATAAAGGTGAAAAAATAGATTAACAAAACCATTATTGAATGACTGATACTTTATGAATGTTACTGCTACATTTGACTGGCGCTCAATAGACTATCCAATTTTTCGCGGTGGTAACGCAATAGGTGGAGCCTGAACGTTCATGGCCCCAGATTCCACTCCTTGTCGGTATTCCGCCATGTAACTCAAAGCACCGCACTGTTGCGCGATTAAACTTGCCAACGCTTCTGCTTGGGACACAGTGAGAGGTCCAATCCTTCCTCCAACACGTGATCTCAAAATATCATTCAAGGCTGGATCGTCATCCTGCACAGGTGCACACTCTAGACTAATACGTACCCTAATTTGAACTGGGAACGGAGACGTCGTTGCGTTAGGATTTTTCGAGAAGGCCTTGGGCTCTAGATTCATCTGTGCAGTGGTGAGTGCTTCAAATACACCAAAGACTAGTCGTTCTGACACGTGATAGAGGAAAATGGAAGACCCTGGTCGGATACCACTTGCGGCAATCTTCATGTGCGCTGGGAGTCCAAACAAACCACGTCCTAAACATTCATCCATGGTCTGAGAGTTGCAACCAAAAATAAATCCTGGCGTTGGCATCGTCGGCCAAGCTATCTCGTCTGGCAGTGGACATCTAAAGTCAAAGAGGATGGCATCACCGACTGGTGGCTTCTTCGCCTTTTCTCCCTCATCATCATAATCTGCACTATTCCAACTTTCGTACAACGTACAAAGAGGTGAATTCCAAATAGCCTTCATAACAGCTTCTCCCGTCTTTGACGTCATGTCCTGGCAATACTGAGTAGCGGATGTAGGCAACAACAAATCTGGGGCAGCTTCTAACGCCGTTGATGTTGGGAGCTCACAGGTACGATACCATTCACATTTGAAACGGTAGCAGAATGGACCATCTTTATCTGCAGAAGCCATTTCACCTTTGGAGCTACTGTGATGTTTGCGATCCGCTGATTTGACATAGGAAGCGGTTGACTTCACCAGTGCAGCCCCCTGAATGTTGTGGCTATCACCAACAGTAAAAAATACCATGACCTGTCTGTTGCCATTTGCTGCCCTGTTGATAGACTCCGCATGCTTCTTTTGAACATACCACTCTCCCTTTACGGTTGATGTGGAACAGTCGCGATAAGTTGCCGCACGAAGAATGTAGAAGGATGCATTCTCTGGCTCCAAGATTGGAGTTGGCCGTCCCCCACCAGACTGTCCCCCCTGATAATAATCGACAGTTGTCGTCTCCTGATTATCAAACATATTATCCGATAACTCCTTCTCTCCATCTGGTGCTTGTTTCTCTTCTTGTCCAGGTTTGGGAAATCTTCTAATCTCTGCTTCTCCATGAGCAAAGTGACACCCATCACCAAATGGACACTCCCCACTGAGGAAATGCTTACATAAGCTCACTTTGAAGAATTCATTCGGCTTAGGAGCAGGTCTCCTCACCGTAACTCCATCTTTCCCAGCCTGCATCTGAGACAGTCCCAATGTAAAGTCTGCCACCAATGGCAGATCAATACGCTCTCTCCTCACATGCTTATACCTACAAAACGGCCCATGAATACAAAACCCCTGACTATAAAACACACACTCCAATCGATCCGCCTCACTAATATGACGAAACGGACAGTCCTTCACCTTACACCGATCCCCATGCCGACACAAAGGCATCTTACTCAAATCATACTGATGTAAAAATTCACAAGCCGCACCCTTCATACACAAATCACGCAGCCAATGGCGACACACCACCGTACGTAATCGTGGATCGTGCTTGGCGCTTGTTAATTGTGGTTCGGCTTCATCACCCGTGGCAAAGACGGACCCGGCCTTGCGGTAGGGGAGTGGATCGAGTGTTTCGGGAATGCCTTGGGTGAGGGCGTAATTTTCAAAGTCGTATTCGACCATGTTGAGATTGGTTGCCTCTGGCTCCATTACTGTTTTGCCTACTTCGGCCATCATGGTGGAAATTGTAATTTATTATTTGCTGACTGTTTAGTTATTAGTGAGTAATAATGTTATGATTCAATGTTATGAGCTCCTTCAGCAGCGCTATGTTATGTTGTGAGGCGGCCGGCGTCGCCTCCACCATGGACTTTTTATTTTGTGCACGGCCGGCCGGGTGATGATTTTGTGTCAGCATCAATGGTGGTGTTAAAAGGGTGTTAAATATCGTGTGTTATAATAATCTAACTGCGGCGTAGGTACAACGACAAAGCACAAGAGATGACCATGACCTTGTCCTTACAGTTCTCTAGTCTTACGTCCAACCTATCGACCTATTTCATGTCTCCAAGTAGTGCTGGGTCATCTTCTCGCACATCGCGTTCGAAATTATATGAGCGTTATGATGTAGAAGTACCCAATGTTTCTTCCTCGAACGCTAACAACAATCGCAAAAAATGGAGAGGAGGGTGGTTCAAAAGCGACAGAGATGAGGCAACAGAGCGACAGCAACAACAACTTCCACCTGATCAATGGACAAATATTGAAATGATCAGATATATATTCAACAATTCATCCTTTAAATCAAAAATGATTGCTATTCTGGTCATCATGATACTCTCATCCATCATCAGATCGACATTATCATTTCACAACAATACTGGAAGAAGCAATAACAACGACTTGGAAACGAAACGAGGACCAGTCATGACGAAATATGGTCTCCGACCAGAGAAGATGGATCCTGATTCTCACAAGCGATCGAATCCATTTGCAGCTCCTGGCCATCAGAGCTTTATGGAAGGGGTGTTGGAGGTAAAGAGGGTTAAGAAACGGGAAAATCCACCACCTCCTCCGCCAGTACAAAATCAACAACAACAACAAAAACAAGAGTCGCTGCATCTAGAAACCAACCCTTCGCAGACGCAAGGAAAGAGGTTGCCCCAGCAGACAAGGAAACAAGCGCCAGAGAAGAGGGCCAAGGGAAGAAAAATGCCATCTGATTGAGCAGTGCAGTGACTCAATCAAGCGAAACCTTTTTTGATGCTATATATCACTATTCAAAAAGAGCAATCTTCTAGATGTCACTGACTCGGATGAGCATATTTACAATATTTCGAAAGACTAATTGAACTGGCTGCATCTCTTGAAGTTTGGGTGTCAATGGACCATACTCTTCTGTGGTTGTGACGTGAGCTGCTGTTTTGGTGGCTTCGTTGGGTGATCATGCCCGTTCACAACAAGGAAATTCTTTCTATCAGGAGTGTCAACTGCGACAAACTAATGATCATGATAAGCATAGGAAGTCATCAGAGAGTCGACAAAAACCTGCACCTGCAGTTATATCTGCAAGAATGATGCAGGTGTATCGGACGCACAAGTTGAACAACATGAAAAACAAATGGATGAAGATGGTGAGAATGAAGTCATTACGCTGGAGGAAGAACCAAATCATAGTCAAAGTGACAATGAAAGATCAGGGCAGCAATAATAGTTTTGTCAATTCTACTGCCCTTCTTCCATTCGAGCGCCCTGAGCTGAGAGTAGATTTGCCAAGTTTGGTGGTACCTCCATTAATGACTTCATGGCTGCCATCAGCCGAGAGCATTGACACTTCATATAGAGACGAACAGAGATGATTAAGATGGTGTAACATGATAATATTATAATGTACTAGCTATCTAGTTGGACGTTTAGAGAGGGCGTGTGCCCACCTCTCGTGGCGTGGTCCTTTCAATTCTACTTACACACAATATGAAATATGATCATCATCTCTTTCGGGCACTTCGAGAAGAAGAAAAACAGCACCCTTGAACATGAATACAACGACCGACATCAATTTAATACCATTTGCTTGGGGCATGCACGATAGGTGCAACGCAATCTGTAATGCCCCACGTGCGGACACTCACGAGCGTGAAAGTAAGCTTGGCCTCGTCTCCTGCACCAGGAGTTGGCTCGAAGTTTGGAGTTCCTTCCACCTCCATAGATACCGAAAAGATGCCAATGCCTCGATGGATGCACTGCTGGTGAGGTTGTGCATTCACTTCTTGAACGCTTCCAATGCGCGAGAAGGAAATGTCTCTCCCAGAGGCATCCTTGTCCTTTACAACCCAGAAGCTTGGCTTGGGCTGTCCACTCTCATGATGCATCTTGGCCTCGATCGCCACGAGGTTCCTGTTAGGATCGTAGACGGTCCCCTCATCGGATACGTCCCATCCCGTGCCGGTCTTGAGGTATGATTTGAACTTATCTAACGTCAGTCCTGGTAGATAGACGTACACCCATGAGTTGCCATATTCTTTCAACATTGGCTGGCCGTGTTTGTGAACGAGCTTGGCTGTGAGATCAACGCAGACGTCCATGCTGACATACGCGAGATTACAGTGGTCGCCGTTGATGTCGTAGGTAAAGTCCAGCTCGCCATTCCATACCTGACCTTGGCATGGATGAGCAAGGCTTGTGTTGAACGTGATTCTTGGATCGGGTCGTTGGTGGCCAAAGTGATCTTGCAAATCATCAAATACATGACGGAGTGCCTTGGCTTCTTTCTCGCCAACTAAGTTACCCCTCCACTCCACCATGTGTGTGGAGTTCCAGATGAAGCTTCCACGAAGTATTCATTGCCTCTCTGCGCCGCCTGCTCGTTGCGGGCCATGTTTGGAGCGACGAAAGCATCATTATTTGCCATCATACTAACAAAAATTTCTTGTGTCGACATTTTATTGAATGGCGTTAGTACAATACATTCTTTATTACTGAAGTTGGCGCAGTGAAAGTAGGCCTATCCTATAGAGTATCGCATATTATTCTCGAAAGAGGACAGTGTAAACCCGTCTCGGTAATAACTATGGTGTAGCACACCAATTGGTAATGGAGTACCGAAGACAGTTCAACTGTCTGAAGTCCAAGAGTGCAGGCAGAATGAAATGAAGACATACGTGAAAATGAGATTGGAATTAGAACATGAGATTGGAATTAGAATGACGCATATGTATGTAGCGTAAGTAAAGTATGCTTGAGGTGGTAGTGCCGCTTAACTCTTCTCAGGACCTGAACACGACTGATTTCGGAAGCTCGAGTCTATCTTAGGGCTTCGCTTTGTTGAATTGAATTTTTGTCTTTATGACGGCACACTCAGCAGTATCGCAAGAGTCAGAACATCTAATCTATCTGTTCTCTTTCTTAGTCGTTCCAGTGACATTTTGTGTCCTATCAGACACTCTGTGCTTGCACCAGAGCTAGCTCCCAAGCAAGCGAGGGCCAGCTGGCTGCATAGGTACCGCGAACAAATAAATATCAGGTGCACACTAATTAATCGTGCAAAACGTTCTAGAGTTCGCGTAGGTGAAAGTACTTTTTGACATCAGAGTTCTTTGACACTCCTTGACATTCACAGTTGCGGTGCCTGAAAAAAGTATTATGTTCCCTGGCTCCTGCAGCTTGCGATGTTCACTCTTTCACCACCACCGACGGTTCATCTGAGTGTTGATAATGTTCAGTAATTTGGTGTTGCAATTCGATGGCGTCTTCCTCATATCAATATAATTCATCCTAGACGCTTCATCTATTAGTTATGCACAACCGATGACGCGGAGGAGTGATCTGCAATGGAGTTGGTGTGGGTTATAACGACAGGATCATTCACCAACATGTTCCGGTCGGACGTGTTACTTTGGATGATGATCAATATGATGTGGGGTTAGGCTGACTTCTCGCTGATAAACGCAGATGAACCGTTACATTAATGGTACGATGAATGGATTGGAGGAATGTTGTCGTGGCCAGAATTGGGCATAATGTCAGGAGACTCCGTCAACTTAACAAATCGGCAAATTCCATGCAGATGTTTACCCCCTTTCACTCGTCTTGGGCATGAAATATTGAGAACAAGCAACTGATTGGGCAGTCAAACGTTATGTATAGTAAGATAGGAGTGTAATATTAACTAAATTGCATGTATTACCTTACAATAGGTTGTTATTTATAGGATGCTGTGGGGCTGAGGGTCCTGAGCTGAAGGGAGCTCTTATCTGTGTGGATCCTTTTAACTTGGCTGCTTTATGGAGCTTAGTGGACATCTTTGGATATTTGCTTCAAAAGGGTCTTTAGAGGAACATATCAAGAGATGTCCACTAATCACTCTATGTTGCCTGTGTAGTATCCATACTACGGAAATAATACCATGGTCAAATACTGTTTTGCCCCCTTCAAAAAAATAATAAATGAGAGAAATTTTCGTGGGACTTATTTTGGTCTGTCCTCCTTTTGAATCGTAAACTGCAGTGCATCACCATCGATCTCTCTTCTTCGGGTGACCTTCACCTTCAAGCATCTCATCTCTACATAACCTCGACGCAACGACCATCGCCATCTCCTTCTCGGTACCAAGGTTGACGTGACACAAGTAGATAACAAAATGAGTCCTGCTCCATCAGAGTTGGAAGTGGAAGTGGAAGAAGAAAAGAGGCAGACGATTGTACGTTTTGATGTAGATGAGGACGAAACGGCCAAGCTGGGAGGAGGGGGCGACACTGAGAGAAGGAGGGTATCATTCGCCAATCAAAAAGGATCACTTTCCACGAATTCAAAAGATGGTTGCTGTGATGACGAGGCTTGTAGGGATCATCTAGCGAATGCCAACTTCTTTTTACCGCCTGGTCTACGTGCGTCTATGCGTTCATTCCGAAATAGCTTTGCCGTCAGAGAGGAAAATGATGGCTGTTGCGAAGACGGTGCTTGCAATGATCTTCTTGCCAATTCAAACTTTTTCTTGCCGCCAGGGTCATGCCCTTCAAGGCAGAGTCGAGCCGATCAATATCAGTTCGTCGACTCAATTCTTCTCTCAAATCCAGCAGAACCTTATTAGCTGATACTCCCAACGAAGAAGATGAGGAGCCCATCTCGAGAATTGGTAGATCTCATTTTACCGCTAAAGGTATTTGTTGCTCCTCAGAAATTCCAATGGTAAATTCTATCCTCATCCCAATCAAGGGCGTTGATAACGTGAAAGTGAGCCCCGCCACAAAGGCCGTTTATGTGGACCACGACATTGACATAGTGTCTGCAAGTGATATTTGTCGTGAGTTGGATGAGGGAGGATTTAGTGCAACAATTATCAAAGATGCAGCAGTGGAGATTACTCAAAAGATTGGCATTCCTTTGGACGTGACAGTTGTCTCTGTATTTGACGTAACAAATGAAGATGGTAACATTGATGCACTGAAGGAAGAGAAAATTCGTGCTTCTATCATGTCAACATTCGGTGAGGATGGGAAGAAAGTGGTGAAAGTCAGTCAAGAACGGAATTCCATCATTGTGGAATACAACCCGTATTATGTCACTGCATCTCAAATCGCACAATCTATGGATGGCGCTTTTGAGGGATGTGTTGCCACCATTAAATCTGATGGTTCGGAAGATGGACGTTGGGCTCTTGAAGCGATGAAACTTGGAGTGCAAGATACCATTGAGTTGCAGCAATCATCCGTCAGTTGGCCTGTTATTATGTCGGGCATCTTTTGTGCACTATCTTTTCTCGGGTAAGTAAGGAGTATACTCTCTAATGTGTACGAGCTGCTGCAGTACATATTCTTATTTGTTGCTTACACCTGATACAAGTGCTGACACTCCTTCTTCATCTTACTTCACCTTTTCTTCTTGCGTGATTCTTGTTCCTTGTGGATCAACTCAGTTACATTGGAGGGAATTGGGAATATCTCAAATATTTGGCCCTGGTTAGCGTTGCCTTGGGAATCCCTTTCGTTGCTATCAAGGCATTTCGCACATTGCGCAGATTTAAGTTTGACGTAAACGTCTTGGTAAGATGATTGTGTGCACAACTTTTCTTTACTCGCTTCGGAACAGTAATTCTCATTCGTGATACTGTCAATTATTATTCACTCTGGTAGATCCTGTTTGCAGTCATTGGAGCAATTTCGCTTCAAGATTATGTCGAGGCCGCAGTGTTAACATTTCTATTTGATATAAGCGAGTACCTTGAAGCATTGGCCATGACTCGTGCAAGAAATGCTCTTTCTACTATTGTTAATGTTCGCCCGGAAGAAGCACATCTGATCAATCCTATCACAAAGGAAACTGTTGTATTACCAGCCACTGCAGTCAAGGTTGGCTCCATAGTCTCAGTTCGGACAGGAGACAAAATTCCATGTGACGGAGTTGTCATGGAGGGAGAGTCGACTGTGGACGAGTCAAACTTGACTGGAGAAAGCAGACCAGTAAAGAAAGTCGTAGGCAGCCTTGTATCTGGTGGCACTATCAACTCTGGAAATACACCGTTGAAAATTAGGACTACAGCTACCACGAACAACTCTGCTATTGCAAAGTTATTGAGGATTGTCGAGGAGGCACAGTCGAACCGCAGCCGGACAGAGGCTATTGTCGACTCTGTTGCACAGATTTACACTCCACTCGTTGTGCTGTTAGCAATCTGTATGTGCTCATTTCCGTGGATCGTTTCGTCAGAGGTTGGGCGGTACTGGTTCAAGAACGGACTAATTCTCCTCGTTGTAGCTTGTCCATGCGCACTTATTATTAGTACACCAGTCACGTATGTGGCCGGCCTTGCCGCTTGTGCACAGAAGGGGATTATTGTGAAGGGAGGCCAGCACCTCGAGACGTTGGGTAAGGTGCAGTTCATTGCATTCGACAAAAACTGGCACTCTTAGTGAGGGAATCTTCCAATTGCTGCACTTCAATGAAATTGGACAAAGTCGTAACAGGAAGGAAGTTCTTGCATACTTGTCTTTGATGGAAGCATCAGCCAGTCATCCTCTTGCCGATGCCATTGTGAAGGGAGCTGCTAACGAGAAAGCTGAAGTCCCCGCACACCTTCAAGTAAAAGACCACACGCTCTTACCAGGGGAGGGAGTGGTTGGCATCATTGATAACAAGAAAGTCCACGTAGGCAACAAAAGATTATTTGTCCGTTTAGGTTTGCATCAGAAATTGTCGGAGGAAGATAAAGCAACAGCGGAAGGTTGGGCATCGGCAGGGGGCACGATAGGTTTTATTTCCATCGAAGGAGAAGGCATCGTTGGCTCGTACTGTGTTTCGGACAAGATTCGAGATGAGACAAAGGTCGTCATAAGAGACTTGAAGGACAAGGGCATTGTCATCAACATGCTCACTGGGGATCAGCGTCAGGCTGCGCTCGGTGTGGCTCAACAGATCGGCTTGGACGAATGTGACGTGAACAGTGATCTCCTGCCGGAAGAAAAGTTGACATCCATCCAAAACATGGTAGATGATTGTAAAGGTCAAAAGAAGTGCGGAAGACAGAAGAAAGTGATGATGGTTGGTGATGGAGTTAACGATGCTCCGGCTCTTGCTATCGCGGATATATCTGTAGCGATGGGCGAGGGATCTGCTTTGGCATTGGAAACAGCAGACGCGACACTTATGGGCTCAGATTTGAACAAGCTACTCTTTATCGTCAATATGGGACCACTTGTTACTCGGAGAATTGTTTGAGAATGTAGTATTTTCTTTCGTAGTCAAGGCAATTGTGGTCGGTCTTACATTCGCGGGCAAGGCCGCTCTATGGGAAGCTATTGTTTCTGATGTTGGGGCTATGCTCATTGTTACCCTAAATGGGCTGAGGACTGTTGCCATCTAAAATCCGAGAGTGAAGTCAAAGAGGTGAAGAATGAGTGCGAGTCAAATGGCGAAGAGGAATCAACATAATAGACAAACTGATAGATGATGTGTGAGAAATTAAATAGAATGCATGTTGGGTTAAAACATCTTTGTTACAACAGTTCGAAATGTATTGTATTTTGTATTGGAACTTGAACAAACATCTGCAAAAGAATAAAGTCGCCATACCAAGTCAGCTGTAGATGATGGATTGGATTAAGCACACGACTTCCGTGTGCGAAACAAAACGTGTACATATCTCAATCAAGAAAGCATTGTGTCTATTTCAGTGCGTAAGATAACTAATCCTGTCACTGAA
>JAHBBA010000406.1:0-18573 GCA_018806925.1 Skeletonema costatum | reverse complement strand
CCATGCACAATTCTATAGAATATTCGTTTGCAATTTAACGTTCGGCAGTATGGGTGAATTAATATTCGGTCTATTGGCGTTATGTCCACTACTGCGGCGGTTTGAGCGTGAGATGGGAAGTAGAAAGTTCGGTGCATTCATCGTTTATACATCAATTCTTTCAACTGTTATGGAGCTTTTATTCTTCAACATATTCTTTGATATTGAAAGATACTCTGGTCCGTATCCTCAGCTGGGTGCAGTTCTTGGACTATTTCACAAATTCACGCCACGAATGCATCCGAAGTTCTTTGGAGTACTTGGTTATGACTTTTCGGAAAAATCAATCACGTATGGGCTTTGTGCACAAGTTATTTTGAGTGGTGGTTTCAGCACTGTCACTCCCACCTTCTTTGGCTTTGTCTCTGGATTGCTGGCGGTGAAATGGAGTGAGACCGAGCTACCCGACTTCGTGTATACAATCGCTGGACTGATTGGTAAAGTTATTACAGATGAAGCCCCTGCCGTTATGATGTCTCGTTCAGTGCAACGAGGAGGAGCGAACCGAACGAGACGTGCTCCAACTGGGGGAAACAAGAGCAGCAGCACCATCACCGGCACAACCTCCACGACCACCTCCGCCGCCTCCAGAGGAAGCAATTGCACAACTTACTTCAATGGGATTTGATAGAGAGTCCGTGGTCAGGGCACTGCAGCAAAACTGATAATAATGTTGAAGCTGCTGCCAACCGACTCTTGATGGGATAAACAATGATATGATTGGTACAATAATTCCTATTACTTTACAATCCATATAGATCCCAAACTTTTTCTTCTTCGCCTACAGCACTACCGTCCACTTCTCTTATCAAACGATAAGCTTCAACAACACCGATATCGAATTTATTGCGGTCATGTCCAGGAAGGGGCTCGTTATCAAACCCAAGGGCTGAATAGCTCTCCCCGTTGATGAAATCCTGGTCCAAAACGTATGCCATTGGTGCCCTCTGCATTTGCTCCCATGGCAAGAAAGTCTGATTTGGCCACCATGTACTGCTCTCTAATTGCCTGACTTTCGAAGTCATCGATGCCAGAGAAATCAGGTGTCCAATTAAAGCACTTTGGATCAGGATCTACTCGAAATAGGAAACACTCGCCATCACCGTAGCTTGCGGGGCTGACATTCCAAGCATGAGAAGCAAACATTCCAATGGTTGCAGTTGTGTTGCCTACAATTGCTTCGATAAGAACTATCGAGTTCTTGTATCGGTTACATTGATTGTAAAATGCTGCCAATGAACGTCCATGAATCTCTGTGGAGTAAATCAAATCAAGCTTGGTTGTCTTCAGGGAGACTGGAAGCCATTTTGCTAAATTTGATCGGAAAATTGTTGGCTTTGCAAGTGTGATGGGTTTGTCGTCAGATATAATATATCCCATTGGCTTTTGGTGGAGTCTCATCAACGTAGATTGGCATGTTATCAGCTGCCCATTTTTCGTGATACTTCAAGGCTCGTCGTAGCATCTTACGATTGGGATAAAGCTTTACAACCTTACCAGCTTTGGGGTACATTAGAGCAAGATGCTTAGCAAGCGTAAAATCGGAATGGAAAGTCTTCTTTCGGATTTCATTCCACCATGATTCAGAGTCAGTGAGTGTCAAAGCCTTTAGTTCTTTCTTAGAGATGAGCTTGATCAAAGAAAGTGCCAGACGGAAGTAAGCTTTGCAACCTTCCACCAAGTATATATCCATAAAGTGAAGGACGTCCTTCCGCTTCAACATTGAAGTGAAGAAGCGCTTAAAGATCGGATCAAGACCTTCAGGCTTCAAAGCGCCGCAACTTTCCATAACTTTGTAGTGAGCTGAGCTTTGTTTCTGAACATAAAATTCATATGATTTGCACCAAGAGTAGCATTCCTTCTGCGAGACTGGTATGAATTGCGAAGTATCATTGATCATTTCGCGAATTGTTGCGTATGCGTAGCTTGCAGGCATGTGTGTCAATAGTAATGTGGCAATGTCTGGAATGGTAGGACTGTACTCAATGCCAACAACTTGCTGTAATGCGCATAGAACAAGAGTTAATTGCTTAGCCCCTTCTTCTGGTATAGGATAATCATTGTGTATAAGCTGATTGAGAACCTCTTGCGTAAGTCCAAGATCTGGTGCAACTGCATCATCTCGATCTGCTGGGTTAGGAAACACTGCATTAAGGGCGAATTCCCATCTAGACTCGATACTCTTCTTGTTCCCGATGGTACCATACGCATCAGTTTCTGTGACGGGCAGTTGAGGATTCGCCGCTCTTGCAACAGATGAGATCCATACTGCACATCTAAGATGAGGTGGCAAACCCAAGTGACACTTTTGCTTCAGCCGTTTCAGTGATTGCTTGTCATTCTTTGCACCAAGAACCAAGGGCGTTCGATCACCAAACCAACCACACTTCTCCTTTGTTATGTCTAGGCCAAATATTGAATCCTGGGATTGCACAAATTTGCTGTTCTCGCTCATCGTTGGTAGCACTTGATTGCGTGGACGGCAGGCTGTGGTATGAAAGCTGGGAGGAACTCTCCTCCGATAGCAATGCTCCTCTATCTCATGAACGGAGGATCTTTGATTTTTTGAGTTGAATTGAAAGCGAGTAAAAGCGAATGACATAAGATGTGTGTCTCACTTGGGCTTCTCTGCTTCTCGCTCAAAAGTCAAAAGCACGAGATGTCCCGTTTTGTGTGTGCTTGTGCCTCCCTGCTTTTCACACGAAAGCAGCAGCCCACACCACTTTACTTCTGTGTTGCTCCCATTACTAACTAAACAATGGCACGATCGGTTGGTGGTAGCTCCGGCTATTCCTACGGTGGTGCAAGCAACAGCAGCGGTGACTACGATGATGAGCTTGACGAAGAGCTTGAGAAATCACCAAGCACATACTTTGAATACGCGGCAGCGGCAGTTGGGACTGGCTCTGCTGCTGGTGGTGGTGCGTCCACTCCACCACCTCTTCGTGATGACTTGGCAGATATTCTTATTCCGAATTCGTTTAATCCTGTGCGGAAGCACCACGATGACCATGGAATCAGTCCTCTTGAATCCAATAGTGGGGAACGCTCGCCGTCCCAGGAACACTCTCAGCGTTACCAAGAATATTACGATGTGTTAGAGTTGGCAAATAATCGTTTGAGCCAGACAACAAAACCAGCCTCTCGTCTTGATTCCGACGGGGCAGTAATTCTTGATGATGATGATGATGATTATGAATATGAAAAGAAGAGGAAGTCAAAGAAGAAAAAGAAGAAGGAAAAAAAAGAGAAACGTAAACAGCAAAAACAAGAGGAAGAAAATGAAGATGTAGATATGGATGGTAGACGGAGATCATCCGTATTCCAAACCGTCTTTCAGCCCGCTCATTTTCACGCTCATAGTAACGCCAGAAGAGGCTCTGTCTCGAGTGAAGCAGAGATACGGTCTGCACTTGAGAAGCCAAAGCATACTGATAGTTTTGCTGATGAAGAAAATGTTCTAGATCCGAATGATGAAGCACCAGGGCCAATCTCTTGGAGTCCAGCTGCACTCGTCAACGCGTCACGATCGAAGCAATCTGGTGGAAAGACTAACCAGCAGGGATTCTATGCGCAAGTCGGAGGGTCCTCTTCTACAACGAGAAAACCTACCGGTTTGGGAGGTTGGGTGCAAAACTTGATGCAGCCGAAACGTAGCGACAAAGAGTTGCCCAAAGATTACAACCTTAATAGTATTGGGAGATCGAATAGTGTGCTGACAGTATCAGCAGGTTCGCCGCATTCACATGAATCAAGTGCATCAATATCCAAACCAAAGAAGAAGAAAAGAAGCAAATATGGAAAACTAGAGAGACATGAGTCTATTGATTGGGGAGACGAAAGTGCCCTTGGTGATCATGACGAAGAAGAAGAAGAAAGTGTTGTTAGTCGCCAAGAAAGTTCTCAGATTGAAATGAAGGTTGTAGATAGTTGCAGTTTCAGTGATATCAATGAAGCCAACGAGAATTGGAATGCAAATACTGACTATGTTGAAAAATTAGTATGGTATAGAGATAGACGAAGGTTGGGCATCATTGGAACGCTTGTAGTTGTGTTCTTGGCTGGTTGCTCTGCCCTCTATTTTAGTGGCGGAAATGAACAGACGGGAAACCCCAAAGAAGCGGATACATTCGATGCGACAATAAAGGAAAATATTCCAGACAGCAACCACGTCAAGGAAGATGATCCAATTTATCCGCTGCCACCACCTCCACCGATGTATCACTCAGTTTTACAAGGTGGATTTGATGGCACCTCGCTGAAACCACTGTCTGCTGATGATTTTAAGAATATTATTGAAAAAATCACTCCTGATGCAGATATTCTGAGCAACTCAGAAACTCCGCAAGCAAAAGCAATGGCCTGGTCGCTCGAGGAGAGGACAAAATACAATATTGAAGTTCCAGTGCGGGTAGGAGTGAGATATGCGCTCGCAACCCTGTACTACGCTACAAATGGTGACAAGTGGCTCAACAACACGAATTGGAAAAGTGGCCATGAATGCCTTTGGAATGGAGTCTATTGTGACTTGGATGCAAATAATATTGTATCCGTCACCATCCTGAATCTTGTCACCAATAATCTTGACGGGTCAATACCAGAAGAGATTGGATACATCGAATCACTCCAACGAATCGAATTGGGAAGCAATCAGCTTGTTGGGCCAATCCCACAAACATTTTCAAGACTCTACGAGTTACGCACGCTTTCTGTGAGTGACAACCAGCTAACGGGAGAGATCGGGGCGAATATCGATGGACTTACAAAGCTCACAAATTTGGATCTGGCGAGCAATCGATTCCGTGGTCACGTCCCGCATGGTCTAGGTGGCATTCCGACACTATCCTATGTTCGGTTGAGCAATAATAGATTTACAGGAGCCTTCCCGACTTCCTTCATCAGCCTCAACAATCTACATACCTTGCTTATTGATAACAATGCCATCGGTGGAACACTACCTGCTTTGATCGGTATGATGAAGACACTGGTTAACTTGCGTCTTCACAAGAATGACTTCTACGGTGACCTCCCGAACTTTTTCTGACGCAATACTCCTCGAAACAGCTCACTTTGATGACAACTTCTTCAAAGGTCCCTTACCTCAATTTGGATCTCAGAGATTGAGAGAGCTTTACCTCGATAAGAATTCTCTCACTGGTGCCATACCAATCAGCTACGGTGGTCATCCCAAGCTCCAAATACTGAGTGCAAGAAATAATGATCTCAGTTCTACCATCCCTGCATCTCTTGCAAGTGCCACGAATCTTGGTGTGCTTGACTTGTCTTACAACAAGCTTTCTGGAGAGCTGAGTCAAAATTTATCACAGCTGACACAACTGAGACAACTCTATCTGAACAATAATAGACTTCAGGGTTCATTTCCATCATGGTTAGGATCGATGAAGAATTTGGAAATAGCTCATTTCAACAACAATTTGTTCTCTGGAGATTTGCAACTCGGGTATGAGTTTGAGAACCTAGATTACTTGACAGAGTTTACCATTGAATTCAATCAAATTTCTGGCATCGTGCCAGAGGATGTTTGCGATTTACTGCTGGATGTATTGACAGCAGATTGTTGGGGCAATCCAGCTGCTTTGGACTGTCCTTGTTGTACTAAATGTTTTTAATCTTCACTTACTTGACTATATTATTGTTACCAAATCATACTTACAGTAACTAAAAGTCTATGGATGCACAGAATCAGCATCATCTATTGGTTTTTTCCAAGAAAAAATATATCCTGTTCCAGAGCATTCACGACATGCTTCGTTGCCATCATCACATACAGGGCATGATTTGCCAATGCCATCGATGAACAATGCATCCGTCTCTCCTCCGATGCCTGATAGGAAAGATACACCTCCGCAGAATCTGCAATAAGTAGAACCAACGCCAGAACATGCTTCACATTTTGTTGGTTTTGGATCACTCCATAGAGAGCGTTTGATTCGCCTCATCGGCGGAACGCTTTTTGCCTTGTGGTGGCACAGTTTCTTGTATTCGATTTGCAAGTGACGCCATCAAAGTTTGTTCACCAAAGGCGTCACAGAGATCTTCACAATCATCGTCTTGAAAAAAGCTCCCGCCTGTATTACTCTCGGCAGATAGATATGAGTCGATCGGCTGTTGATGGATAGTTCTGGCAAACGGTACTACTTCGTCGGAGATTCATCATTTGAAATGCATTGGTTTTCTGCCCAATGCAGGCGAGTGCAAGTAACGTCCAGATAAGCGGGAAGAAGGGGAATTGACACGTCATGGGTAATTATTGATGAGGTCGAGTTTAAATTTATTGCAGGCTCGATCAGTCGGTATTGTAGAGTTCAAACTGCCGATCCCATTCTTTTTTCCGTGGTTCATGCGGTGTGTTCTGATCCGGCTTGGATTTTGGAGCATCAGCAAATCAGCAGCTGCCAGAACAGATGGCATGTCTTCAGCGAGAGTCAGGTCAATAGATCCCGATTGCCTCGATGGATGCACTGCTGGTGAGGTTGTGCATTCACTTCTTGAACGCTTCCAATGCGCGAGAAGGAAATGTCTCTCCCAGAGGCATCCTTGTCCTTTACAACCCAGAAGCTTGGCTTGGGCTGTCCACTCTCATGATGCATCTTGGCCTCGATCGCCACGAGGTTCCTGTTAGGATCGTAGACGGTCCCCTCATCGGATACGTCCCATCCCGTGCCGGTCTTGAGGTATGATTTGAACTTATCTAACGTCAGCCCTGGTAGATAGACGTACACCCATGAGTTGCCATATTCTTTCAACATTGGCTGGCCGTGTTTGTGAACGAGCTTGGCTGTGAGATCAACACAGACGTCCATACTGACATACGCGATATTACAGTGGTCGCCGTTGATGTTGTAGGTAAAGTCCAGCTCGCCATTCCATACCTGACCTTGGCATGGATGAGCAAGGCTTGTGTTGAACGTGATTCTTGGATCGGGTCGTTGGTGGCCAAAGTGATCTTGCAAATCATCAAATACATGACGGAGTGCCTTGGCTTCTTTCTCGCCAACTAAGTTACCCCTCCACTTCACCATGTTGGGATTTCCAGATGAAGCTTCCACGAAGTATTCATCCTTCTTGTCTCTCTGCGCCGCCTGCTCGTTGCGGGCCATGTTTGGAGCGACGAAAGCATCATTATTTGCCATCATACTAACAAAAATTTCTTGTGTCGACATTTTATTGAATGGCGTTAGTACAATACATTCTTTATTACTGAAGTTGGCGCAGTGAAAGTAGGCCTATCCTATAGAGTATCGCATATTATTCTCGAAAGAGGACAGTGTAAACCCGTCTCGGTAATAACTATGGTGTAGCACACCAATTGGTAATGGAGTACCGAAGACAGTTCAACTGTCTGAAGTCCAAGAGTGCAGGCAGAATGAAATGAAGACATAGGTACGTGAAAATGAGATTGGAATTAGAACATGAGATTGGAATTAGAATGACGCATATGTATGTAGCGTAAGTAAAGTATCTTGAGGTGGTAGTGCCGCTTAACTCGGCTCAGGACCTGAACACGACTGATTTCGGAAGCTCGAGTCTATCTTAGGGCTTCGCTTTGTTGAATTGAATTTTTGTCTTTATGACGTCACACTCAGCAATCAAGAGTACAGAACATCTAATCTATCTGTTCTCTTTCTTAGTCTTTCAGTGACTCTTTGTGTCCTATCAGACACTCTTTGCTTGCACCAGAGCTAGCCCAGCCAAGCAAGCGAGGGCCAGCTGGCTGCATAGGCACCGCGAACAAATAAATAACAGGTGCACACTAATTAATCGTGCAAAACGTTCTAGAGTTCGCGTAGGTGACAGTACTTTTGACATCAGAGTTCTTTGACACTCCTTGACATTTCACAGTTGCGTAATACTTTTTCCCTGCACCAACCCGACATCTGCGTGTACATTGGCAAGAGGGTTGGCGTTAACGCCAGTTCACGCCAGTTCACGCCAGTTCACGCCAGTTCACGCCAGTTCACGCCCCAATCTGATGGCGTGACGCCTCGGCGTGAATGGCGTATTTTCGTGACGCTCGGCGTGAAATGGCGGTGTTGGCGTGACGCTCGGCGTGAAATGACGTGTTGGGCGTGACGCCCGGCGTGACGCCCGGCGTGAAATGCGTATGGGCGTCACGTTGGGTGTGACATGGGGAGGGTGGTGGAGAGTAAACTGACAACATCATAGTAGATCTTAGTCGAGTATTGTACTGAGGTGTTTACTTATAATCGAATTGATACATAAATACAAAGTTAATGTGATCGATTATGATTAAGGTGGAACAGAACTAAAAAAACGCTAGCTAAATTGGCCGTTTATCTAGCAAAATGGCCTCGTAGAGGCTACATAGGAATTAGTACACATGCGTTTTCAAAAGATATTCTGCATTTTTCGATTTTTCGAGTCACGCATCACACCTCCAGAGGTCTCTTGCGCACACTTCCGCCATGGCGAAAACACAACAATAACACCCATCATCATACCACTGTTGACTGCGTAGTAGCTCAATAACTACACTTTACCATACGTTACCTACACCACCTTTTCCCCGGAGAATTGTATTGCCGACAACTTTTGTGCGCAGGTAACGTATGGTACGGCTTATTTAAGGAGATACTCGCGATGCCCGTGAAATAACGGAAATACTCCGATGCAACCGATGAGTAGACACAGGTCTCGTATTGTGGTCATGAACGTCACCTACAACGCCACCACGACGCACCAATCGATGGCATAGACATATAAGGAGGCACCTGTGCCTTGGTGGCCGATCTCTTGCCCGATAATGTCATCGTAATCAACGGAACATCGCGTCAACGGAAAAGAGGTCAGCACAACCATCATCGACTACACTACAACGAGGAGTGCCCACCAACCATTACCAAAGCCATCACACGTTACCAACTCATTACAATATCATTATAGATGAAAGATTAACTGTCTGAAGCGGTGGAAAATGCTGTACAACCTCTGTCCCATACAACACAAAATTGATGTATATATTCGTCTCGGGCGTCCGCAACAATCAACTCGAAATCGTTACAATATACACTGTCAATTGAGCAAAACATTGTCAACATATCATTATAATGATAATATGTAAACTTGGGAACGAGTGCAGCAGCGTGGATCGATTAGAACAGCATATTATCCATCATTATTCATATAATAATTTAGTGCATATTTACACAATTTTCCATAAAAGGAATAACTTTATGCATGTTATATTCTCCTCTACAATAAAGCACCAATGTATTCCATTATGCTTACGAAAGACACGAGTACGTAAATCAACGCTCTTTTGTTGTTATTAGTCCATTAAGAAGGTAGATTGTTGTGTATTCTTTTGGGGTAGAATAATATCTTCATTTGCATTTGATATGGTTGACTATCAATATAATAATGACAGTGATGCTTTCAAGGCGCCTAACACTTCTAATATATAGTAGATATTCATCATGTGCGAGAAGGATCTTTCACTTGTAGCGCATCGTCCCCAAAACGGCGGTAGTAGGGTCGGACGGAGTTGAAAATGGCAGATTTTATGCCACTGATGGCGACGATAATTTCATAACGGCCGAAGCGGCTGCGCACAGTTGCCACCTAAGTCGCATAGACAATGATATTGTCCGCCACTTGAGCACGGCGGAATTGACATGTTGGATGATGGTTGTAGATAACTGTGGCCAAGTATTGGAGGACATCATGGTGCGGGTGTAAAAAATGAGTCAAAAGTGGTGGATTATTTTGACGGTACCTGGTTAGCGAGTGTTTTCTGACGGAATTGATAATGTCTACGTACGACCAAATTAGCGATTATACGCTAGGAATAGTATGTATAATTAGTTCTGTTCCACCTTAATTTAATTCTTTAGATACTACATAATAAGTATCGGCCGGGAAAAATCATGATAGTGCCCATTTCTAGGGGCAGTATCAAGATATCACCGTACCCCTCTTCTGCAATCAATCAAACAAACAATCAAAAAGTGCACACAAATAGTGCACAGGTAAAACCCATTCACTTTGCACTTGGGCTAAAACGTTGAGGTGGCCTGCTGCTGCGACGCGATCCACGACGACGACCCGCATCAAAGTCTTCATGCAAGTCACGACGACGACCCGCATCAAAGTCTTCACTCAAGTCACGACGGCCCAACCCCAACACGCGAGATGCAGCAGGACCGGGCAGCAGCCATGAATCTTTCACTGGGAGACCCACTCGGAGATGATTCTACACGTTCTTGGGGCATGGGGATAGGATCACTCTCAAAAGATCCAGAGTAGCCCACTTCTTCACCATTTGCTTCCTCTTCATGGACAATGTCAGGAAAGTTGTTCATGGAAAGGTATCCGTCAACCCCATTGTTGTAGTCACTCTCATACTCTGGACTCATTCCATCTCCAAGCTCACCACTGCCTCCTTCATTATCGTACATCTCCTCAACACTTCCAACTTCGTCGCCATCCTCGCCAAGAATATCTCCTCCGTCGTTGTAGTCCTCAGCACTTTCCACCTCGACGAAAAAAGTGAAGGAGGTTGGGGAGAAAATGCAATTCGCAAGCAAAAAGATTATAGTTCTGAATCTCGGTGATTTTGACGCCAAAGAGATCATCATCCTTTCTGTTGATTGTGTGAATTATCCTACTACTGAGTTTCGCCTCGATCCCGGAACAGAGTGGTACGACCATAAAAGTCATGGTCCCGGATTGAAATATGAATATGCTGTGTCGGTTCATCACGTGAGTCCTCTTTGTATGATCTACAATCCTCCTACACGCTACTGCTACTGACATCATGTATCCGCTTGGAAGCCTTATTGTGTCTGGATCAGGGGGCCGTTTCCTGCTGGAAAATACAATGACATGTCCGTTTCTTGGGGATGGAGAAGAAGAAACAACCAAAAGCTGAGTGGAATCGTGATGCTCTATACTGGAATCTTCCGAAGGGAAAGAAAGCGGTAGCTGATTCCATCTATTCAGGTTGTCCTGAAAAGGTAATGATCAAGAGAGAAGGGCATCCTGAGTGGGTTACCGAGTATTTAGATCGGATTCAGAACAGGCAAGAGACATACCATGAAAGACTTGCCAATTTTAATATCTTGTCCTCAAAATTCCGCCATGGAAAATCATCAGAAGAGAAAATGCAGCTGCACCGGATGTCAGTGGATTGCGTTGCATTCCTCGTTCACCATGACCTGAGGCACCACCCTCTTATGGATGTATGAATAATAAATTTTCTTGCCACTATCTAAAAATAACATCTACTTCAAGCACAGCACCTTTTCCGCCCAAGCGTGACGCCCAGTGAAATTTTTTATTGGCGTGACGCCCGGCGTGAATGGCGTATTTTCGTGACGCCTCGGCGTGAATGGCGTATTTTCGTGACGCTCGGCGTGAAATGGCGTGTTGGCGTGACGCTCGGCGTGAAATGACGTGTTGGGCGTGACGCTGATGCTGACGTGGTTTGGCGTGACATAACGTGAATGGGCGTGAACCAAAAACCCTGAGCTTTTGTCACAAAAATGTCGGGTTGGTGCTGGCTGGCTCCATCCTGGCTGCGATGATCACTCTTTCACCATCACCATCGATCTCTCTTCTTCGGGTGACCTTCACCTTCAAGCATCTCATCTCTACATAACCTCACGCAACGACCATCGCCATCTCCTTCTCGGTACCAAGGTTGACGTGACACAAGTAGATAACAAAATGAGTCCTGCTCCATCAGAGTTGGAAGTGGAAGTGGAAGAAGAAAAGAGGCAGACGATTGTACGTTTTGATGTAGATGAGGACGAAACGGCCAAGCCGGGAGGAGGGGGCGACACTGAGAGAAGGAGGGTATCATTCGCCAATCAAAAAGGATCACTTTCCACGAATTCAAAAGATGGTTGCTGTGATGACGAGGCTTGTAGGGATCATCTAGCGAATGCCAACTTCTTTTTACCGCCTGGTCTACGTGCGTCTATGCGTTCATTCCGAAATAGCTTTGCCGTCAGAGAGGAAAATGATGGCTGTTGCGAAGACGGTGCTTGCAATGATCATCTTGCCAATTCAAACTTTTTCTTGCCGCCAGGGGTCATGCCCTTCAAGGCAGAGTCGAGCCGATCAATATCAGTTCGTCGACTCAATTCTTCTCTCAAATCCAGCAGAACCTTATTAGCTGATACTCCCAACGAAGAAGATGAGGAGCCCATCTCGAGAATTGGTAGATCTCATTTTACCGCTAAAGGTATTTGTTGCTCCTCAGAAATTCCAATGGTAAAATCTATCCTCATCCCAATCAAAGGCGTTGATAACGTGAAAGTGAGCCCCGCCACAAAGGCCGTTTATGTGGACCACGACATTGACATAGTGTCTGCAAGTGATATTTCTCGTGAGTTGGATGAGGGAGGATTTAGTGCAACAATTATCAAAGATGCAGCAGTGGAGATTACTCAAAAGATTGGCATTCCTTTGGACGTGACAGTTGTCTCTGTATTTGACGTAACAAATGAAGATGGTAACATTGATGCACTGAAGGAAGAGAAAATTCGTGCTTCTATCATGTCAACATTCGGTGAGGATGGGAAGAAAGTGGTGAAAGTCAGTCAAGAACGGAATTCCATCATTGTGGAATACAACCCGTATTATGTCACTGCATCTCAAATCGCACAATCTATAGATGGCGCTTTTGAGGGATGTGTTGCCACCATTAAATCTGATGGTTCGGAAGATGGACGTTGGGCTCTTGAAGCGATGAAACTTGGAGTGCAAGATACCATTGAGTTGCAGCAATCATCCGTCAGTTGGCCTGTTATTATGTCGGGCATCTTTTGTGCACTATCTTTTCTCGGGTAAGTAAGGAGTATACTCTCTAATGTGTACGAGCTGCTGCAGTACATATTCTTATTTGTTGCTTACACCTGATACAAGTGCTGACACTCCTTCTTCATCTTACTTCACCTTTTCTTCTTGCGTGATTCTTGTTCCTTGTGGATCAACTCAGTTACATTGGAGGGAATTGGGAATATCTCAAATATTTGGCCCTGGTTAGCGTTGCCTTGGGAATCCCTTTCGTTGCTATCAAGGCATTTCGCACATTGCGCAGATTTAAGTTTGACGTAAACGTCTTGGTAAGATGATTGTGTGCACAACTTTTCTTTACTCGCCTCGGAACAGTAATTTCTCATTCGTGATACTGTCAATTATTATTCACTCTGGTAGATCCTGTTTGCAGTCATTGGAGCAATTTCGCTTCAAGATTATGTCGAGGCCGCAGTGTTAACATTTCTATTTGATATAAGCGAGTACCTTGAAGCATTGGCCATGACTCGTGCAAGAAATGCTCTTTCTACTATTGTTAATGTTCGCCCGGAAGAAGCACATCTGATCAATCCTATCACAAAGGAAACTGTTGTATTACCAGCCACTGCAGTCAAGGTTGGCTCCATAGTCTCAGTTCGGACAGGAGACAAAATTCCATGTGATGGAGTTGTCATGGAGGGAGAGTCGACTGTGGACGAGTCAAACTTGACTGGAGAAAGCAGACCAGTAAAGAAAGTCGTAGGCAGCCTTGTATCTGGTGGCACTATCAACTCTGGAAATACACCGTTGAAAATTAGGACTACAGCTACCACGAACAACTCTGCTATTGCAAAGTTATTGAGGATTGTCGAGGAGGCACAGTCGAACCGCAGCCGGACAGAGGCTATTGTCGACTCTGTTGCACAGATTTACACTCCACTCGTTGTGCTGTTAGCAATCTGTATGTGCTCATTTCCGTGGATCGTTTCGTCAGAGGTTGGGCGGGTACTGGTTCAAGAACGGACTAATTCTCCTCGTTGTAGCTTGTCCATGCGCACTTATTATTAGTACACCAGTCACGTATGTGGCCGGCCTTGCCGCTTGTGCACAGAAGGGAATTATTGTGAAGGGAGGCCAGCACCTCGAGACGTTGGGTAAGGTGCAGTTCATTGCATTCGACAAAACTGGCACTCTTAGTGAGGGAATCTTCCAATTGCTGCACTTCAATGAAATTGGACAAAGTCGTAACAGGAAGGAAGTTCTTGCATACTTGTCTTTGATGGAAGCATCAGCCAGTCATCCTCTTGCCGATGCCATTGTGAAGGGAGCTGCTAACGAGAAAGCTGAAGTCCCCGCACACCTTCAAGTAAAAGACCACACGCTCTTACTAGGGGAGGGAGTGGTTGGCATCATTGATAACAAGAAAGTCCACGTAGGCAACAAAAGATTATTTGTCCGTTTAGGTTTGCATCAGAAATTGTCGGAGGAAGATAAAGCAACAGCGGAAGGTTGGGCATCGGCAGGGGGCACGATAGGTTTTATTTCCATCGAAGGAGAAGGCATCGTTGGCTCGTACTGTGTTTCGGACAAGATTCGAGATGAGACAAAGGTCGTCATAAGAGACTTGAAGGACAAGGGCATTGTCATCAACATGCTCACTGGGGATCAGCGTCAGGCTGCGCTCGGTGTGGCTCAACAGATCGGCTTGGACGAATGTGACGTGGAAAGCGATCTCCTGCCGGAAAGAAAAGTTGACATCCATCCAAAACATGGTAGATGATTGTAAAGGTCAAAAGAAGTGCGGAAGACAGAAGAAAGTGATGATGGTTGGTGATGGAGTTAACGATGCTCCGGCTCTTGCTATCGCGGATATATCTGTAGCGATGGGCGAGGGATCTGCTTTGGCATTGGAAACAGCAGACGCGACACTTATGGGCTCAGATTTGAACAAGCTACTCTTTATCGTCAATATGGGACCACTTGTTACTCGGAGAATTGTTGAGAATGTAGTATTTTCTTTCGTAGTCAAGGCAATTGTGGTCGGTCTTACATTCGCGGGCAAGGCCGCTCTATGGGAAGCTATTGTTTCTGATGTTTGGGGCTATGCTCATTGTTACCCTAAATGGGCTGAGGACTGTTGCCATCTAAATCCGAGAGTGAAGTCAAAGAGGTGAAGAATGAGTGCGAGTCAAATGGCGAAGAGGAATCAAAATAATAGACAAACTGATAGATGATGTGTGAGAAATTAAAATTAGAATGCATGTTGGGTTAAAACATCTTTGTTACAACAGTTCGAAATGTATTGTATTTTGTATAGGAACTTGAACAAACATCTGCAAAAGAATAAAGTCGCCATACCAAGTCAGCTGTAGATGATGGATTGGATTAAGCACACGACTTCCGTTGTGCGAAACAAAACGTGTATCTCAATCAAGAGAGCATTGTGTCTATTTCAGTGCGTAAGATAACTAATCCTGTCACTGAATGCCCAGTAAAAATCGAAATACACAAAAAAAAACAACTCCGCCTCTACCCTTCTATTATATCTCTAGGAGCAAATGCATAATGTCGTCGTCGCAACTGTCCAATCCAAAAGCAGTATGGTTTCTCGGGGCTCCAGTTTCGAAGGCAATAGTAATAACAGCAGTTGTCACTTATATCGTGGCAGAAATGAATAAACTACACCAGGCATTAATTTTCGGTGCGTCGACACGACATCTTTGTACGCTAAGTGATCTTATTTCGCTCACTAACACTCCCTATCTTCATCTCGTTCTATTCCACCAACAGATACGACAAAAATATTTGACCATGCACAATTCTATAGAATATTCGTTTGCAATTTAACGTTCGGCAGTATGGGTGAATTAATATTCGGTCTATTGGCGTTATGTCCACTACTGCGGCGGTTTGAGCGTGAGATGGGAAGTAGAAAGTTCGGTGCATTCATCGTTTATACATCAATTCTTTCAACTGTTATGGAGCTTTTATTCTTCAACATATTCTTGATATTGAAAGATACTCTGGTCCGTATCCTCAGCTGGGTGCAGTTCTTGGACTATTTCACAAATTCACGCCACGAATGCATCCGAAGTTCTTTGGAGTACTTGGTTATGACTTTTTCGGAAAAATCAATCACGTATGGGCTTTGTGCACAAGTTATTTTGAGTGGTGGTTTCACAGCACTGTCACTCCCACCTTCTTTGGCTTTGTCTCTGGATTGCTGGCGGTGAAATGGAGTGAGACCGAGCATACCCGACTTCGTGTATACAATCGCTGGACTGATTGGTAAAGTTATACAGATGAAGCCCCTGCCGTTATGATGTCCGTTCAGTGCAACGAGGAGGAGCGAAACCGAACGGAGAGTACGTGCTCCAACTGGGGGAACAAGAGCAGCAGCACCATCCGACCGGCACAACCCCACGACCACCGCCGCCGCCTCCAGAGGAAGCAATTGCACAACTTACTTCAATGGGATTTGATAGAGAGTCCGTGGTCAGGGCACTGCAGCAAACTGATAATAATGTTGAAGGCTGCTGCCAACCGACTCTTGATGGGATAAAACAATGATATGATTGGTACAATAATTCCTATTACTTTACAATCCATATAGATCCCAAACTTTTTCATTCTTCGCCTACAGCACTACCGTCCACTTCTCTTATCAAAACGATAAGCTTCAACAACACCGATATCGAATTTATTGCGGTCATGTCCAGGAAGGGGCTCGTTATCAAACCCAAGGGCTGAATAGCTCTCCCCGTTGATGAAATCCTGGTCCAAACGTATGCCATCTGGTGCCACTCTGCATTTGCTCCCATGGCAAGAAAGTCTGATTTGGCCACCATGTACTGCTCTCTAATTGCACTGAACTTTCGAAAAGCTCATCCGATGCCAGAGAAATCAGGTGGTCCAATTAAAAGCACTTTGGATCAGGCATCTACTCGAAAGATAGGAAAACACTCGCCATCACCGTAGCTTGCGGGGCTGACATTCCAAGCATGAGAAGCAAACATTCCAATGGTTGCAGTTGTGTTGCCTACAATTGCTTCGATAAGAACTATCGAGTTCTTGTATCGGTTACATTGAGTGTGTAAAATGCTGCCAATGAACGTCCATGAATCTCTGCTGGAGTAAAATCAAATCAAGCTTGGTTGTCTTCAGGGAGGACTGGAAGCCATTTTTGCATAAATTTGATCAGGAAAATTGTTGGCTTTGCAAGTGTGATGGGTTTGTCGTCAGATATAATATATTCCCATTGGCTTTGGTGGAGTCTCATCAACGTAGATTGGCATGTTATCAGCTGCCCATTTTTTCGTGATACTTCAAGGCTCGCGTAGCATCTTACGATTGGGATAAAGCTTTACAACCTTACCAGCTTTGGGGTACATTAGAGCAAGATGCTTAGCAAGCGTAAAATCGGAATGGAAAAGTCTTTCTTTCGGATTTCATTCCACCATGATTCAGAGTCAGTGAGTGTCAAAGCTTTAGTTCTTTCTTAGAGATGAGCTTGATCAAGAAAGTGCCAGACGGAGAAGTAAGCTAGCAAGCCTTCCCCCACCAAGTATTAGCCATTAGAAGTTGAAGGACGTCCTTACCACGCTTCAACATTGCGGGGGAGAGAAAAGCGCTTAAAGAATCGTGATCAAAGACCTTCAGGACTGTCAAAGTCGCCGCAACTGTTCCATAACCACATGTATAGTGAGGCTGAGCCATTGTTTGCTGAGTACATAAAATTTCATGATGATTTGCACCCAAGAGTAGATTCCTTCTGCGAGAATGGTATGAAATGCGAAGTATCGTGATCAGTTTCGGCGAATTGTTGCGTATGCGTAGCTTGCAGGCATGTGTATGTCCACTAGGTATGTGGCAAATGTCTGGAATGGTAGAGACTGTACTCATGCACAACAATTGCGTAATGCGCATCGAGACAAGAGTTTAATTTGCTTCAGCACCATTCTTCTGGTAGTAGGGAGATAATCATTGTGTATATAGCTGATTGGAGGGAACCTCTTTGCGTACAGTCCAAGATCTGGTTGTCAACTGCATCATCTCGATATGCCGTGGTAGGGGAAACAATGCATTAAGGCTGGGCTTTGCTCAACGACGACAACGAACACTTCATTAGGCCTGATTCCCTGCACCAGGATGTCACCGTTTTGTAATAGGAGGAGGGTTGCTGCTGATGAGGAGATTCGAGCGAGCCCTCGATAAACACTTGAAACGGGCCCTTTTGTGAAGTAATTGAAGCGACATCATCAAAGAGGGGAAGAAGTCTTTTGGGGAGTTGTAGGTACCTTCTTGCTTAGTGTTTTATCGAGGACCGGACGGTGCTGTGGATCGACCTGGTCGCCCGGCTTGCATGTGGAATGGGACATTGGGTGATTATTTCCCCTGTTTTACGGACAATTCAAAATAACCCGAAATCCCCCCGAAAAGCTATCCTTTGGCGAACCACGCACAAAGTCTGGGCATTTTTCGCTTAAGAGCAGAGATCCCCCGTTTCAATTTTTAGAGTCCCCCAGGTTGTAAACCTTGCAAGGTATCCTGGTTTTGGAAGTTCATACACCCGCACTGTGAGGGGAAAAAAAGGACTCCTAACCAGGAAAAAAAAAAACGAGCCAATCCTGGCGCCTCTGCCAAAATATGACCCTGTGAAATAAGGCCTTGAAGTAGGTCCCTTTTAGTTGGGTTGGGTGTTTAAACGGAGAATTTTTTGTGACTCCAATGAATGTGAATTCCCATCTAGAC
>JAHBBA010000405.1:0-10477 GCA_018806925.1 Skeletonema costatum | reverse complement strand
ATCACCATCGATCTCTCTTCTTCGGGTGACCTTCACCTTCAAGCATCTCATCTCTACATAACCTCGACGCAACGACCATCGCCATCTCCTTCTCGGTACCAAGGTTGACGTGACACAAGTAGATAACAAAATGAGTCCTGCTCCATCAGAGTTGGAAGTGGAAGTGGAAGAAGAAAAGAGGCAGACGATTGTACGTTTTGATGTAGATGAGGACGAAACGGCCAAGCCGGGAGGAGGGGGCGACACTGAGAGAAGGAGGGTATCATTCGCCAATCAAAAAGGATCACTTTCCACGAATTCAAAAGATGGTTGCTGTGATGACGAGGCTTGTAGGGATCATCTAGCGAATGCCAACTTCTTTTTACCGCCTGGTCTACGTGCGTCTATGCGTTCATTCCGAAATAGCTTTGCCGTCAGAGAGGAAAATGATGGCTGTTGCGAAGACGGTGCTTGCAATGATCATCTTGCCAATTCAAACTTTTTCTTGCCGCCAGGGGTCATGCCCTTCAAGGCAGAGTCGAGCCGATCAATATCAGTTCGTCGACTCAATTCTTCTCTCAAATCCAGCAGAACCTTATTAGCTGATACTCCCAACGAAGAAGATGAGGAGCCCATCTCGAGAATTGGTAGATCTCATTTTACCGCTAAAGGTATTTGTTGCTCCTCAGAAATTCCAATGGTAAAATCTATCCTCATCCCAATCAAGGGCGTTGATAACGTGAAAGTGAGCCCCGCCACAAAGGCCGTTTATGTGGACCACGACATTGACATAGTGTCTGCAAGTGATATTTGTCGTGAGTTGGATGAGGGAGGATTTAGTGCAACAATTATCAAAGATGCAGCAGTGGAGATTACTCAAAAGATTGGCATTCCTTTGGACGTGACAGTTGTCTCTGTATTTGACGTAACAAATGAAGATGGTAACATTGATGCACTGAAGGAAGAGAAAATTCGTGCTTCTATCATGTCAACATTCGGTGAGGATGGGAAGAAAGTGGTGAAAGTCAGTCAAGAACGGAATTCCATCATTGTGGAATACAACCCGTATTATGTCACTGCATCTCAAATCGCACAATCTATGGATGGCGCTTTTGAGGGATGTGTTGCCACCATTAAATCTGATGGTTCGGAAGATGGACGTTGGGCTCTTGAAGCGATGAAACTTGGAGTGCAAGATACCATTGAGTTGCAGCAATCATCCGTCAGTTGGCCTGTTATTATGTCGGGCATCTTTTGTGCACTATCTTTTCTCGGGTAAGTAAGGAGTATACTCTCTAATGTGTACGAGCTGCTGCAGTACATATTCTTATTTGTTGCTTACACCTGATACAAGTGCTGACACTCCTTCTTCATCTTACTTCACCTTTTCTTCTTGCGTGATTCTTGTTCCTTGTGGATCAACTCAGTTACATTGGAGGGAATTGGGAATATCTCAAATATTTGGCCCTGGTTAGCGTTGCCTTGGGAATCCCTTTCGTTGCTATCAAGGCATTTCGCACATTGCGCAGATTTAAGTTTGACGTAAACGTCTTGGTAAGATGATTGTGTGCACAACTTTTCTTTACTCGCTTCGGAACAGTAATTCTCATTCGTGATACTGTCAATTATTATTCACTCTGGTAGATCCTGTTTGCAGTCATTGGAGCAATTTCGCTTCAAGATTATGTCGAGGCCGCAGTGTTAACATTTCTATTTGATATAAGCGAGTACCTTGAAGCATTGGCCATGACTCGTGCAAGAAATGCTCTTTCTACTATTGTTAATGTTCGCCCGGAAGAAGCACATCTGATCAATCCTATCACAAAGGAAACTGTTGTATTACCAGCCACTGCAGTCAAGGTTGGCTCCATAGTCTCAGTTCGGACAGGAGACAAAATTCCATGTGATGGAGTTGTCATGGAGGGAGAGTCGACTGTGGACGAGTCAAACTTGACTGGAGAAAGCAGACCAGTAAAGAAAGTCGTAGGCAGCCTTGTATCTGGTGGCACTATCAACTCTGGAAATACACCGTTGAAAATTAGGACTACAGCTACCACGAACAACTCTGCTATTGCAAAGTTATTGAGGATTGTCGAGGAGGCACAGTCGAACCGCAGCCGGACAGAGGCTATTGTCGACTCTGTTGCACAGATTTACACTCCACTCGTTGTGCTGTTAGCAATCTGTATGTGCTCATTTCCGTGGATCGTTTCGTCAGAGGTTGGGCGGTACTGGTTCAAGAACGGACTAATTCTCCTCGTTGTAGCTTGTCCATGCGCACTTATTATTAGTACACCAGTCACGTATGTGGCCGGCCTTGCCGCTTGTGCACAGAAGGGGATTATTGTGAAGGGAGGCCAGCACCTCGAGACGTTGGGTAAGGTGCAGTTCATTGCATTCGACAAAACTGGCACTCTTAGTGAGGGAATCTTCCAATTGCTGCACTTCAATGAAATTGGACAAAGTCGTAACAGGAAGGAAGTTCTTGCATACTTGTCTTTGATGGAAGCATCAGCCAGTCATCCTCTTGCCGATGCCATTGTGAAGGGAGCTGCTAACGAGAAAGCTGAAGTCCCCGCACACCTTCAAGTAAAAGACCACACGCTCTTACCAGGGGAGGGAGTGGTTGGCATCATTGATAACAAGAAAGTCCACGTAGGCAACAAAAGATTATTTGTCCGTTTAGGTTTGCATCAGAAATTGTCGGAGGAAGATAAAGCAACAGCGGAAGGTTGGGCATCGTCAGGGGGCACGATAGGTTTTATTTCCATCGAAGGAGAAGGCATCGTTGGCTCGTACTGTGTTTCGGACAAGATTCGAGATGAGACAAAGGTCGTCATAAGAGACTTGAAGGACAAGGGCATTGTCATCAACATGCTCACTGGGGATCAGCGTCAGGCTGCGCTCGGTGTGGCTCACCAGATCGGCTTGGACGAATGTGACGTGAACAGTGATCTCCTGCCGGAAGAAAAGTTGACATCCATCCAAAACATGGTAGATGATTGTAAAGGTCAAAAGAAGTGCGGAAGACAGAAGAAAGTGATGATGGTTGGTGATGGAGTTAACGATGCTCCGGCTCTTGCTATCGCGGATATATCTGTAGCGATGGGCGAGGGATCTGCTTTGGCATTGGAAACAGCAGACGCGACACTTATGGGCTCAGATTTGAACAAGCTACTCTTTATCGTCAATATGGGACCACTTGTTACTCGGAGAATTGTTGAGAATGTAGTATTTTCTTTCGTAGTCAAGGCAATTGTGGTCGGTCTTACATTCGCGGGCAAGGCCGCTCTATGGGAAGCTATTGTTTCTGATGTTGGGGCTATGCTCATTGTTACCCTAAATGGGCTGAGACTGTTGCCATCTAAATCCGAGAGTGAAGTGAAAGAGGTGAAGAATGAGTGCGAGTCAAATGGCGAAGAGGAATCAACATAATAGACAAACTGTGACGTGAAAAATTAAATCAATTAGAATGCATGTAAAACATACAGTTCGAAATGTATTGTAGTTTGTATTGGAACTTGAACAAACATCTGCAAAAGAATAAAGTCGCCATACCAAATCAGCTGAGATGAGGATTGGATTAAGCACACGACTTCCGTCGTCGAAACAAAACGTGTATCTCAATCAAGAGAGCATTGTGTCTATTTCAGTGCGTAAGATAACTAATCCTGTCACTGAATGACCAGTACAAAATCGAAATTCACAACAAAACAACACAAACACAACGCGTTCGTTGCGTCTCCGCCTCTACCCTTCTATTATATCTCTAGGAGCAAATGCATAATGTCGTCGTCGCAACTGTCCAATCCAAAAGCAGTATGGTTTCTCGGGGCTCCAGTTTCGAAGGCAATAGTAATAACAGCAGTTGTCACTTATATCGTGGCAGAAATGAATAAACTACACCAGGCATTAATTTTCGGTGCGTCGACACGACATCTTTGTACGCTAAGATGATCTTATTTCGCTCACTAACACTCCCTATCTTCATCTCGTTCTATTCCACCAACAGATACGACAAAAATATTTGACCATGCACAATTCTATAGAATATTCGTTTGCAATTTAACGTTCGGCAGTATGGGTGAATTAATATTCGGTCTATTGGCGTTATGTCCACTACTGCGGCGGTTTGAGCGTGAGATGGGAAGTAGAAAGTTCGGTGCATTCATCGTTTATACATCAATTCTTTCAACTGTTATGGAGCTTTTATTCTTCAACATATTCTTTGATATTGAAAGATACTCTGGTCCGTATCCCCAGCTGGGTGCAGTTCTTGGACTATTTCACAAATTCACACCACGAATGCATCCGAAGTTCTTTGGAGTACTTGGTTATGACTTTTCGGAAAAATCAATCACCTATGGGCTTTGTGCACAAGTTATTTTGAGTGGTGGTTTCAGCACTATCACTCCCACCTTCTTTGGCTTTGTCTCTGGATTGCTGGCGGTGAAATGGAGTGAGACCGAGCTACCCGACTTCGTGTATACAATCGCTGGACTGATTGGTAAAGTTATTACAGATGAAGCCCCTGCCGTTATGATGTCTCGTTCAGTGCAACGAGGAGGAGCGAACCGAACGAGACGTGCTCCAACTGGGGGAACAAGAGCAGCAGCACCATCACCGGCACAACCTCCACGACCACCTCCGCCGCCTCCAGAGGAAGCAATTGCACAACTTACTTCAATGGGATTTGATAGAGAGTCCGTGGTCAGGGCACTGCAGCAAACTGATAATAATGTTGAAGCTGCTGCCAACCGACTCTTGATGGGATAAACAATGATATGATTGGTACAATAATTCCTATTACTTTACAATCCATTTAGATCCCAAACTTTTTCTTCTTCGCCTACAGCACTACCGTCCACTTCTCTTATCAAACGATAAGCTTCAACAACACCGATATCGAATTTATTGCGGTCATGTCCAGGAAGGGGCTCGTTATCAAACCCAAGGGCTGAATAGCTCTCCCCGTTGATGAAATCCTGGTCCAAACGTATGCCATTGGTGCCCTCTGCATTTGCTCCCATGGCAAGAAAGTCTGATTTGGCCACCATGTACTGCTCTCTAATTGCCTGACTTTCGAAGTCATCGATGCCAGAGAAATCAGGTGTCCAATTAAAGCACTTTGGATCAGGATCTACTCGAAATAGGAAACACTCGCCATCACCGTAGCTTGCGGGGTTGACATTCCAAGCATGAGAAGCAAACATTCCAATGGTTGCAGTTGTATTGCCTACAATTGCTTCGATAAGAACTATCGAGTTCTTGTATCGGTTACATTGATTGTAAAATGCTGCCAATGAACGTCCATGAATCTCTGTGGAGTAAATCAAATCAAGCTTGGTTGTCTTCAGGGAGACTGGAAGCCATTTTGCTAAATTTGATCGGAAAATTGTTGGCTTTGCAAGTGTGATGGGTTTGTCGTCAGATATAATATATCCCATTGGCTTTGGTGGAGTCTCATCAACGTAGATTGGCATGTTATCAGCTGCCCATTTTTCGTGATACTTCAAGGCTCGTCGTAGCATCTTACGATTGGGATAAAGCTTTACAACCTTACCAGCTTTGGGGTACATTAGAGCAAGATGCTTAGCAAGCGTAAAATCGGGATGGAAAGTCTTCTTTCGGATTTCATTCCACCATGATTCAGAGTCAGTGAGTGTCAAAGCCTTTAGTTCTTTCTTAGAGATGAGCTTGATCAAAGAAAGTGCCAGACGGAAGTAAGCTTTGCAACCTTCCACCAAGTATATATCCATAAAGTGAAGGACGTCCTTCCGCTTCAACATTGAAGTGAAGAAGCGCTTAAAGATCGGATCAAGACCTTCAGGCTTCAAAGCGCCGCAACTTTCCATAACTTTGTAGTGAGCTGAGCTTTGTTTCTGAACATAAAATTCATATGATTTGCACCAAGAGTAGTATTCCTTCTGCGAGACTGGTATGAATTGCGAAGTATCATTGATCATTTCGCGAATTGTTGCGTATGCGTAGCTTGCAGGCATGTGTGTCAATAGTAATGTGGCAATGTCTGGAATGGTAGGACTGTACTCAATGCCAACAACTTGCTGTAATGCGCATAGAACAAGAGTTAATTGCTTAGCCCCTTCTTCTGGTATAGGATAATCATTGTGTATGAGCTGATTGAGAACCTCTTGCGTAAGTCCAAGATCTGGTGCAACTGCATCATCTCGATCTGCTGGGTTAGGAAACACTGCATTAAGGGCGAATTCCCATCTAGACTCGATACTCTTCTTGTTCCCGATGGTACCATACGCATCAGTTTCTGTGACGGGCAGTTGAGGATTCGCCGCTCTTGCAACAGATGAGATCCATACTGCACATCTAAGATGAGGTGGCAAACCCAAGTGACACTTTTGCTTCAGCCGTTTCAGTGATTGCTTGTCATTCTTTGCACCAAGAACCAAGGGCGTTCGATCACCAAACCAACCACACTTCTCCTTTGTTATGTCTAGGCCAAATATTGAATCCTGGGATTGCACAAATTTGCTGTTCTCGCTCATCGTTGGTAGCACTTGATTGCGTGGACGGCAGGCTGTGGTATGAAAGCTGGGAGGAACTCTCCTCCGATAGCAATGCTCCTCTATCTCATGAACGGAGGATCTTTGATTTTTTGAGTTGAATTGAAAGCGAGTAAAAGCGAATGACATAAGATGTGTGTCTCACTTGGGCTTCTCTGCTTCTCGCTCAAAAGTCAAAAGCACGATGATGTCCCGTTTTGTGTGTGCTTGTGCCTCCCTGCTTTTCACACGAAAGCAGCAGCCCACACCACTTTACTTCTGTGTTGCTCCCATTACTAACTAAACAATGGCACGATCGGTTGGTGGTAGCTCCGGCTATTCCTACGGTGGTGCAAGCAACAGCAGCGGTGACTACGATGATGAGCTTGACGAAGAGCTTGAGAAATCACCAAGCACATACTTTGAATACGCGGCAGCGGCAGTTGGGACTGGCTCTGCTGCTGGTGGTGGTGCGTCCACTCCACCACCTCTTCGTGATGACTTGGCAGATATTCTTATTCCGAATTCGTTTAATCCTGTGCGGAAGCACCACGATGACCATGGAATCAGTCCTCTTGAATCCAATAGTGGGGAACGCTCGCCGTCCCAGGAACACTCTCAGCGTTACCAAGAATATTACGATGTGTTAGAGTTGGCAAATAATCGTTTGAGCCAGACAACAAAACCAGCCTCTCGTCTTGATTCCGACGGGGCAGTAATTCTTGATGATGATGATGATTATGAATATGAAAAGAAGAGGAAGTCAAAGAAGAAAAAGAAGAAGGAAAAAAAAGAGAAACGTAAACAGCAAAAACAAGAGGAAGAAAATGAAGATGTAGATATGGATGGTAGACGGAGATCATCCGTATTCCAAACTGTCTTTCAACCTGCTCATTTTCACGCTCATAGTAACGCCAGAAGAGGCTCTGTCTCGAGTGAAGCAGAGATACGGTCTGCACTTGAGAAGCCAAAGCATACTGATAGTTTTGCTGATGAAGAAAATGTTCTAGATCCGAATGATGAAGCACCAGGGCCAATCTCTTGGAGTCCAGCTGCACTCGTCAACGCGTCACGATCGAAGCAATCTGGTGGAAAGACTAACCAGCAGGGATTCTATGCGCAAGTCGGAGGGTCCTCTTCTACAACGAGAAAAACTACCGGTTTGGGAGGTTGGGTGCAAAACTTGATGCAGCCGAAACGTAGCGACAAAGAGTTGCCCAAAGATTACAACCTTAATAGTATTGGGAGATCGAATAGTGTGCTGACAGTATCAGCAGGTTCGCCGCATTCACGTGAATCAAGTGCATCAATATCCAAACCAAAGAAGAAGAAAAGAAGCAAATATGGAAAACTAGCGAGACATGAGTCTATTGATTGGGGAGACGAAAGTGCCCTTGGTGATCATGACGAAGAAGAAGAAGAAAGTGTTGTTAGTCGCCAAGAAAGTTCTCAGATTGAAATGAAGGTTGTAGATAGTTGCAGTTTCAGTGATATCAATGAAGCCAACGAGAATTGGAATGCAAATACTGACTATGTTGAAAAATTAGTATGGTATAGAGATAGACGAAGGTTGGGCATCATTGGAACGCTTGTAGTTGTGTTCTTGGCTGGTTGCTCTGCCCTCTATTTTAGTGGCGGAAATGAACAGACGGGAAACCCCAAAGAAGCGGATACATTCGATGCGACAATAAAGGAAAATATTCCAGACAGCAACCACGTCAAGGAAGATGATCCAATTTATCCGCTGCCACCACCTCCACCGATGTATCACTCAGTTTTACAAGGTGGATTTGATGGCACCTCGCTGAAACCACTGTCTGCTGATGATTTTAAGAATATTATTGAAAAAATCACTCCTGATGCAGATATTCTGAGCAACTCAGAAACTCCGCAAGCAAAAGCAATGGCCTGGTCGCTCGAGGAGAGGACAAAATACAATATTGAAGTTCCAGTGCGGGTAGGAGTGAGATATGCGCTCGCAACCCTGTACTACGCTACAAATGGTGACAAGTGGCTCAACAACACGAATTGGAAAAGTGGCCATGAATGCCTTTGGAATGGAGTCTATTGTGACTTGGATGCAAATAATATTGTATCCGTCACCATCCTGAATCTTGTCACCAATAATCTTGACGGGTCAATACCAGAAGAGATTGGATACATCGAATCACTCCAACGAATCGAATTGGGAAGCAATCAGCTTGTTGGGCCAATCCCACAAACATTTTCAAGACTCTACGAGTTACGCACGCTTTCTGTGAGTGACAACCAGCTAACGGGAGAGATCGGGGCGAATATCGATGGACTTACAAAGCTCACAAATTTGGATCTGGCGAGCAATCGATTCCGTGGTCACGTCCCGCATGGTCTAGGTGGCATTCCGACACTATCCTATGTTCGGTTGAGCAATAATAGATTTACAGGAGCCTTCCCGACTTCCTTCATCAGCCTCAACAATCTACATACCTTGCTTATTGATAACAATGCCATCGGTGGAACACTACCTGCTTTGATCGGTATGATGAAGACACTGGTTAACTTGCGTCTTCACAAGAATGACTTCTACGGTGACCTCCCGAACTTTTCTGACGCAATACTCCTCGAAACAGCTCACTTTGATGACAACTTCTTCAAAGGTCCCTTACCTCAATTTGGATCTCAGAGATTGAGAGAGCTTTACCTCGATAAGAATTCTCTCACTGGTGCCATACCAATCAGCTACGGTGGTCATCCCAAGCTCCAAATACTGAGTGCAAGAAATAATGATCTCAGTTCTACCATCCCTGCATCTCTTGCAAGTGCCACGAATCTTGGTGTGCTTGACTTGTCTTACAACAAGCTTTCTGGAGAGCTGAGTCAAAATTTATCACAGCTGACACAACTGAGACAACTCTATCTGAACAATAATAGACTTCAGGGTTCATTTCCATCATGGTTAGGATCGATGAAGAACTTGGAAATAGCTCATTTCAACAACAATTTGTTCTCTGGAGATTTGCAACTCGGGTATGAGTTTGAGAACCTAGATTACTTGACAGAGTTTACCATTGAATTCAATCAAATTTCTGGCATCGTGCCAGAGGATGTTTGCGATTTACTGCTGGATGTATTGACAGCAGATTGTTGGGGCAATCCAGCTGCTTTGGACTGTCCTTGTTGTACTAAATGTTTTTAATCTTCACTTACTTGACTATATTATTGTTACCAAATCATACTTACAGTAACTAAAAGTCTATGGATGCACAGAATCAGCATCATCTATTGGTTTTTTCCAAGAAAAAATATATCCTGTTCCAGAGCATTCACGACATGCTTCGTTGCCATCATCACATACAGGGCATGATTTGCCAATGCCATCGATGAACAATGCATCCGTCTCTCCTCCGATGCCTGATAGGAAAGATACACCTCCGCAGAATCTGCAATAAGTAGAACCAACGCCAGAACATGCTTCACATTTTGTTGGTTTTGGATCACTCCATAGAGAGCGTTTGATTCGCCTCATCGGCGGAACGCTTTTGCCTTGTGGTGGCACAGTTTCTTGTATTCGATTTGCAAGTGACGCCATCAAAGTTTGTTCACCAAAGGCGTCACAGAGATCTTCACAATCATCGTCTTGAAAAAAGCTCCCGCCTGTATTACTCTCGGCAGATAGATATGAGTCGATCGGCTGTTGATGGATAGTTCTGGCAACGGTACTACTTCGTCGGAGATTCATCATTTGAAATGCATTGGTTTTCTGCCCAATGCAGGCGAGTGCAAGTAACGTCCAGATAAGCGGGAAGAAGGGGAATTGACACGTCATGGGTAAATTATTGATGAGGTCGAGTTTAAATTTATTGCAGGCTCGATCAGTCGGTATTGTAGAGTTCAAACTGCCGATCCCATTCTTTTTTCGTGGTTCATGCGGTGTGTTCTGATCCGGCTTGGATTTTGGAGCATCAGCAAATCAGCAGCTGCCAGAACAGATGGCATGTCTT
>JAHBBA010000404.1:0-25417 GCA_018806925.1 Skeletonema costatum | reverse complement strand
AATCGCGCAGTGGGGGAAGAAAGGACAAACAAGATAACTGAATGGAAAAAAGAAGATAAGAAAGAGTAATGAATTTTTTGAATGCAAAGCCCAAGAAAAATGCATGCTCAAAAAGATGATCGCCACCAAGACAACTACACATACGAAAAAAAAGCTATGTGAAATAAAAAAAGCAAAAGATGACCGACAGTCTGCACGATATGTGGATGACGGTTTGAAGTCAACTTATGAATAACAAAAACGCGAAAACTCCGTGCTAGAATGAAATGTGACCAAAAAGGCAGTCTCTCCGGAGAACGTAGGAGTTGTGGGCCGAGTTGGGGCCGAGGAGGGGCGCCCCTCAGGTACCACAGCGGGGGAATAATCAAACACTTAGGATTTCGTGAAAAAAGAATATAGCCGCTCGAGGGCATTCTACTACTGACGCAGGCTGTTTTCTCTTGTACATAGTTGCACCAACACACGTCAGCCCACCGCCTGCTCACCGTCTGGGTTCTGTGGTACTGCTTTTTTCTGCTCGCCCGCCCTGTTGGTTACTGCAGGGGCTTGTTTTTGCTTCTTCCTTACTCTGCCCCCCCTTCCCGCCCCCTCAGTTAGAGGAGTTTGTAAGTTTCCTCATTCGCCTACATCCCAAAAAGGCTGAAAGAGTAAGAGACGGGGGTGCGAGAAGGGGAAAAAAAGCACGGTGTTGATGTGTGGTGACGTGGAGTCGACACAAGAATACTGGATGAGGTGGTGATAATGAGCGGTGCGTCAGAGTAGTGTCTGGGAAGTGAGTGGTAATTATTAGCTCACATCACATTTGAGTTGCTCGGTCTGACAGAATTGTTCGGCATATACAGCTGTGCGCGGTAGATTGGGGCGCTATGGGTGGATTTAGGGCAGGGATCCTAATGTGGACAGCATGGGACGATGTACACACAATCGCGTGAGATATCTCATCGATGGGGGTGAAGAAGAGATAGAGACGATGCGGCAGGTGAGTTGAATGAATAGAGAGGAAGAGACGGTGAGGAGCGAAGCGGGATAGATAACTGGAATCGAGTTGTTAGGAGGCAGGGATAGGGATTGACAATCGAGACCGAAAATAGCATGCGAAGCTGACGTGTGCAGGGAGGGGTTGAGAAGAGGGGAGGGAGTGTGAGGCGCGATGAACGATCGCGGGAGTCGCCTGGCAAGGGCAAGTCAAGACAAAGACGGGATCAAAGCGGGTAAAGTCTCGTCGGAGGAGGAAATTAGGAATATAGAGTGAGGTAGACGAAAAAGAGGGAGAGGGGAAGGGGGGAGAGGAGCGAGGGGGAAGAAACGAGTATGAGTAATGAAGATGCGAGCGAGAGGTGGTTGCCGAGTAGGGAGGCGAGGTACATCTCATTTCTATACAGAAAATGTTTATGTCGTAGGTAAGGAGCAAGAGGGGAATAGAAAGCGGAGTAGTGGCCGTTAAAAGAAGAAATGAGAAGGGAGAGACCAACATTGTATGAGTAGAACAGCGTATGAAGTGCTAGCACGGTGATTGAGTGTCAGCCATCGGGACCTGTACGATGACGGACCGTAACATCATTGGGAGGATGCAACGGATATCACGCTGTCGAGCGCGAGTGCGCGCAGGCTACTCGGGGATCTTTTCACGACGCTGGGTGTACGCAGAAGAGTGGGGAGGCGAGAAGGGGAAGAAAAAAAATCTCAAACAATGGAACCTAGGTTCCATCCACCTCTGTAAGAAAATGGTTCTCCTGAACCCCAAACAGGACGCCGTCCGAGGACGCTTAACTTTGAGCTTAAGTGTATCCAGGGCCAATTTGTTGATCGCCGGCTTTCCTCGGCGATGATGGGCCAATTTGTAAAGCACCGGCTTCCACGGTGCTGGGCCAATTTGTATAGCGCCGGCTTCCACGGCGCTGAAGTTGTTGCTCGATCTCACGGGCTGTTCTTTTCCGCAACAGAATGAATCATGAATCATGTAACTCACCTTTTGATCATCTTGATAGCGGCGAGCCTGCTTCACGAAGGAGGAAGTCAAGCGGCTAGGTGCGGCGGCAATGTGCGCGGGTGAATACTGTTGAAGGCGGCGGTAGGATAGCGGCCGGCCGGCAGAGTTGAGCCAGCGACATGGTTGTTTGCTGCTAGCAAATGATGTGTAAACTTTCCCTCTGGAAAAATAATGAGCTCCTCCAGCAGCGGCAAGTGGACCCCAACGACTTTTTGACACCATGATTGAATGACTGGCTGCGCAGGGAGCCATGATTGATGAAGGCTGGCTGTGGGTGCCGGCGCCATGATTGATTTTTTTTGCGGCGGTGGTAGTCGTGATTTTGATGCCATACGGTTTTCGAGTGACCGAGTGATACCAATGTGTACATAATCTGCTGCGACGCAGCTATGTACCGCGCTGTACATACCGCATGCACGCAGCCTTGCCAAGTGCAAGCGTGGCTCCATCTAATCCACAAACCGAAGGCCGTGTTCAGTTACAATACCTACAATATCGGAGGAGCTGGTTGTTGGTTGTTTGGTCGTCGATTATTCTTCTTTTAGATTGCTGCACTACATTTCTTCTCTTGCCACAAGAAGAAGTCGGCCGCTCTGAAAGCTCTCGTATTAGCAACACACGGCGCCGCTTGAAACAACCCATCCATAGCGCACATCATGATCATGTACAGTAGCGGCGAGGACGAAGGGTCGGATAATGAGACGAGCTTCGTCTATCCAGAGACCATGTTAGATAAGATCAAGCGTAATGCTCCTGGTACGACGACATTATCCTGGGGCTTTTTTCTCCAGAAATATGAATATGACCGATGACGGCTGGGAGGAGCTTGGTCGTGATGTATCAAATAACACCCACTTGAAAAATGTATATTATCTTAATGAAGGAGCCCTCAACGATCGTAAAAGTCATTTTTCTTCCGAGGTTTGACGAGAAGCAATACAATAGAAGATGTGCATTTGTATGAAAATAGATTAAGCACAGTAGGAGTGCGGAGTATGGTGCCATTCTTGCAGAATGCAAACAATCTTCATGAATTGCTTCTCTGTGACAACAATATAAAATCGGAGGGATTTAATGCAGTGTTTCGGGCTTTGCGTGATAGCCCCATCGAGGCGCTGAATTGCGATAATTGCGGCATTGAAGCGATTGAGATTGACAGCGACTACTCCCCCAAACATTTGACAACATTACGTTTTAAATCAAAACAGGATCAACGCTGACGGATGTCGTCAAATATCCAAATTATTGCAGGGGGGAGATTCTACCCTAAAACATCTATATCTCCGTAACAATAAGATTGACGATGATGGAGTTGCAATTCTGGTCGATGCCCTACAAAAGAATGTATCACTGCAGATTTTAGATTTGATGTTGAACCAGGGGATTTTTGCCGAGGGGAGGAAGTTGTGTCTCAAGCTAGTGAATGACATCTCTAGCATCAAGGCAACGCTTCAGTCGAACCGAACATTACGAGAACTCAACGTAAAAGATCAGAACGATATGCAGATTCAGCAACACATCAATAAGGCTGCCCATATCAATGCGAATAACGCAAGCAACCCAGAAGCAGTTGGCAAAGAGAAGGTGATCTAGACACAGCTGAATAGCACTCGAAGAGCAGAGTTGGCGGAACTGCAGGGAGTAACTCGATCTTTTTACAGCGAGATTAATCCTCTCCACCTACCCGAAGTGCTTGCATTGGCAGGTCGTCATCATGGGCAGGGAGAGCTGTATGTAGCATTGAAATCATCGATTGCAGGAGTGATATCCACAGTGAACAGGAAGCAGTGGCTGCAACAACAAAGGGCACACCACAATGCAATAATAGCTGAGCATAGAACCAAAGTGGGGTCGATAGAAGCTGAGCTTGCAGCAATCGAAGCAGCAGATGGTCCTGATGCAGTGGATATTGGGAGTGATTCTCGCTGCAGTAAAAGACGTCGAAAGTGGTGGTGGGGGTTCTGGGGAGAGGCTTAATTATTGAATTGCAGCATTTGAAGAAGCAGGGGGGCCTGATCCTGACGCAGTGGATATTCATATTGGAAGCGAGTCTCGCAGCAGCAAAAGACGTCGAGCTTAACAAATTATTGTTGCAACTCTTCACTCTCCACCTTAGCTTTGATATTTTAGTGTGTGTGGATCATCTTTCGCTCGCCCAGCTCGCCGTAATCCCTCAAGCTATTCTCATAGAAATGATCTTCCATGTTTTCGGGATGTTCGATGTGTCTTCCTCAGTGGAGCCGCTTTCTTGCCCTCAAACTCAAGAAGCTTCCTTCTCGTAGCTGTCATCGGTTCACAGGAGACTGCCTCGTGCTGCGGCATGTACCAGTTCACATGTTTGAATCTCTCATTGACTTCGTCTATTATCTCTGTGCAAAGTCAGCCGTGATTCCTCTTGTGTGTTAGAACAATGATTATTATCATCACTTTAACTTTATAAAAGACGCACTTTCTACATAGATTTACCCACATGCCGCCTGCCCTACTGCTGGAATAGACACAACAACAATGACACAACAGGAGCGTGAAAATATTGCCGCAAGCCGTGCATTTTCAACGAGGCAATTCAAAGTGGTAAGTAGCCCGTTCAAGCTAGATGGCAACAGAAGAAGCAACGGAAGAAGGAGCTGCAGCACGTGCGAATCAGAATCTACCTGCTGCTACTGTTCCGCATGTGGGTACCACGTCGGCAGATAATGTCAGTACCAAAAAACAAGGATTGTCGGATCTGAGCTAGATCAATCTTAGTCTTCTCTTTGATATGTAATTATAACCATTCATCTCTCCACAAACGTATATATGATGTATTGCCTGCCTAATGTGTGGAATTCATTGCACTACAGCATTGTGATCGTTCCCATTATCATTATTATTTGTCATGATAGGAGCTGACCCAACAATGACAACCAACCCCATCCCAACACAGTCAATCAATCAGTTCACTCCATCTTTTGAACCCCCTCCGTCGGACTAATAGTCCTCGCCTTCTTCTCCACGCTTCCTTCACTATTATCATTCTTCGACACACCAGTTGATCCAAATCCACCAACACCTCGTTCCGTCTCTGTCAATTCGTCCACTTGTACGGCCGGGACCATGGAAATTTGTTCAAGGATTAATTGAGCGATGCGATCACCGATGGAAACTTCAAAGTCTTCTGAGCCAAAGTTGAAGAGGACTACACCTACATTTCCTCGGTCTGTTTTTTGTTGTGTTATTCAATATTGATTGTTTGATCGTTTGATCGATTCGTTTGTATGTTCAGAGTTATTAACTGCGGTGAGTGACATGAACCATGTGAACACATAAATAATCATGTCATATGTCATTTAATATGAACTTACAATCGGCATCCACAACTCCGGCGCCGCAATCAATCATCTTCTTGACGGCAAGTCCACTGCAATAATTAATTGAAATTCGCAAAGTCATAAAGTGTTAATCAGAGTGATGAGTGACCAATGACGAGCATAATAAATTATGTACGTTGCACGTGACCTCTAAAAAATGACATCACAACAATCAATCAATCTGCCTCACCTCCTCGGAGCAATACGAGCATAAGTCCCCTCGGGACAAGCAATGCTCAAATCAGTCTTGACAACCGCCCTCCCTCCGGCTGGTACCACTTTGGGTTCGGCGGCGGAGAGATCAAAGCCGGCCGATTGGGGTGAACCTCGGGTGGGCATGACGGCATTGGGGCTGAGGAATTTTACTTGCAGGACGTTGGAATTAGACATTTTGAGGGAGTGAATGGGGCGGATTATTATGATGTTGGTGCAGCAGGCGAGTAGTGCTGAGTGGCGGAGGAGGCGTACTAGAGGAGGAATGGTGACGGTGTTTTGCGTTTGCGGGTGTAGAGTATGAGTTTGCGTTGCGCTTGAAGTAGCTGGTGGATTTTGAGAAGCAGCTACCTAGTTGCTTTTTAGTGACGCAGCGACAAAACTGAGTCGCGTACTGAGATACTCACCCTCAAAATGCGAATTTCTCGCCGAGAGTTGTACTAAGAGTAATTTCCCAATTAGTGACGGAGCGACAAAATGATGTTCAGGCTCGTTCAGACGCAAGCTGCCAGACGGGCGTTCCTTAGGGTTATCCGGATAAGAGTTAAACCCTAATAAGCCTAATAAAAGTCTCTCAGCTGAGAGTCCTTTTACCTCCTTACCTGTCGCATCGTACTTATGTACCACGCTAGCAACCAATAGTAAATACTAGTACGTAAAAAAACTGTAAAACGTAAACTTGCCGTGAACTATACTTATCAACGTGAAGGGGACTGAGGGAGATGGAGGTGGTAGTACGTGGTATGACCAGGCCAACTTCGACCAGGCCAGGCCACACTCCACACTCCTCAATATTATGATCCGGCTACTGAGTGATGGATCGCCATTGCCGATCAAACCACTCTGTTGCCTCGGCTTCACAGCCGGAGCTCATGTCCATGAAAGAATGGACCGTCGGCGCCGTTGCCTCTCTGCGATCAAGAAGCGAAGGCGGCAAACAAAAGTTGGACAAAATAGTTTGCTCCCGTGAGTATCTGTCATGTGCATTAAAAATTGCACACTCCCTTGCAAATCAGCTGTCTACAGTCGAAGAGGAGAGGGCGTATAAAGAAAAGAGACCTTCTGAGCAAGACAGCAAGAATAAAAATAATTGTCCACCCGTGATAGAGGCATTCGATAAATCGTGGTCAGAATACATTTCTGTGTACTGTATGACGAAACCAATTGAAGAAGACAAGAAGGATGAAATCATCGGCATGAATAATGATATAAATGATGAGGGCGACGAAGGTCACACATCCGTGGATGCCGACTTTGAACCGTTTCCCTACAACAAAAGTGATAACGTGGACCCGGGGAGCTGCATAACTTGGCACAGCAGCTATCGACGTTACTGGAAAATGATGATAATCGGAATATCATTCGATTATTTAAAACGTTCGAGGGCGCTATTTTGAATGAGGGTGCAGTAGAAGGGAGACCTCTCAGCGATAATGGGAAGACTGGAAATACGTTCATTGGGTATTGCTTTCTATGAACTCTTTTCGGGTGGGCACCTCACAGCAGGGGCGGGAGATTTAGGACACACAGCTGCCGAATCGCGTGAACATTTCGACGAGAGTCCAATGAATTCTGCCATGGAATCAATCGACACAAATGGGGTTGGGGATGGCGATGAGCTTGAATTGTTCGGTCATAATCCATCCAAACGAAGATCACAAAGCAACACCAGCTTGGATAGTTTGTCACGAGTCCGAACGCCATCTATGGCATCGATGGCATCGACATCTGTAGATGTAGAGCCACTGAGGTTGTTGGGCTTGCCCACTGCTCTTTGCGACCTGATCAGCAATATGATAGAATGCGTTGGATATGCACAAGGGGGAATCGGAGAAGCTTATGGATATATTTCAGAAGTGAGAGATGATTTGAAGCTAATGATTGATTCTCCCCACGTATATCTCCACGACTTTGATTTGGCGAAGGCTTCTAGTGATGGCCTACAATTTGGAAGATCCTTGTACGGCAGAGAGGCAGAATTACAAACGTTGAAAGAGTGTTATAAGCGATCAATATCAAGTGAGTGCGAGGTGGCAATGATTTGTGGGACATCGGGTATAGGCAAGTCAATGCTCTCTCAAAAATTTGCTCGCTCTGTAACTGAAGATGGTGAAAGTATATTTTTATCGGGTTGTTTTGATAAACTTGAGTCGCAGCCTCTCCATGCCATCAGCTCTGCGTTTGATGAATATTGTGCTTGGGTGACTCTGGAAGAGCAGTCGACGGCCGAGAAGGTGTCTACTGCTTTGAAGGAGAATATGGGAGAGGAAATTGCTTATCTAGTCACTGCAATACCGAACCTGGCGAATATTCTTGGGGATGACTTTGATTCCAACCAGGGCAGCAAGAACGACACCGCAGGGGACGCACAAAAGAGGCTGCGTTATCTTTTTTGTCAATTTGTTGACATCATATCAAGATATCACGAGGAACCTCTGATACTCTTCCTTGACGATTGTCAATGGATAGACAACGCGTCTATCGCGCTTCTGAATCAGATATTGATGATGGCGGGGTCAGCTATCAAAGACCATCGCCTTTTCTTCTTTGTGGCATGCCGTGACGATGAAATGAGTGAATCTCACCCTCTGAATCTTATGCTCACCTCTGTGAGCAGTTTTGGAACCAGGACGACCAAGCTTCATCTCACACCTCTGAGCAAAGGTGCTTTGAATGAAATGGTGTCGACTGAACTGTCTTTACTGCCGCACATTACCCGCCCTCTCGCTAATATTCTACACCACAAAACGAAGGGGAGCCCACTTTTTGTGAAGCAAGTGATGTTGGAATTGTACAAACAACGACTACTATATCCTTCTCTTTCCCGTCGTCGATGGGTCTGGGAAGCTGACAAAATTCTTGACATGAAGATTCCAGAGAATGTCGCTACTTTCATTAGAAACTCGTTCGATCGTTTGCCTTTTGAGGTAGTCTCTGCCTTGGTCATTCTGTCTTGCTTCGGTGCAAGTGCCGATATCTCGTTGATGGAAGTACTGGAAAGAGAGATAGAGCAACCAATTATAGCTCCACTTGATGAAGCTGTCGCTCACAGTGTGCTTGGGAAGAGAAATGGAGAATTCTACTTCATGCACGATAAGCTACAGGAAGCCGCGTACAGTAAGATGAAGCCAGAAGAACGCTGTCTCCATCACAATCGGTAAGTCAGTCACTCATTGTATTGTTTATGCTATTGCTTCGCTCAAATACTCACAACACTCTTCACTCCAGTTATGGATTAGCACTTGGCTTTGTTGCAGCAAGAGAACGAGATGACAGATTACTATTAACTGCTGTTTCGCAGATCAATCATGGTGGACCGCAAGCAGTCATTGATGAAGAGCAAGCTGTAGTAGTTGCAAATCTGAATTTAGGTGCGGGGAAGAAAGCCATGAACATGTCTGACTTCTATTCGGCACACTCACTGTTCAATCATGGTATCTCGTACCTGCGTAGAGGGCATTGGAACAAGCATTATGATTTGAGCTTGGAATTGTTCAATTTAGCGGCGAAATGTGCCTTGATGAATGCAGAGCATGATAGTCTCAAAATGCTTACAGAACAAATCATGCACAACGCCAGATGCTTTGAAGATAAATTGCAGGCGATCTCCGTCACAGTTACTTTGCAGTGTTGGTCTGGCAATGTGACAGCATCAGTGGAACTCACAAATCGTACTCTGTCAAGCCTAAACGAAGAACTTCCTTCGGTAGTCACATCAGCTACCATCAAACAATATGTGGATAATAAGAAAGCACAACTCGCTACTCTATCGGATGACACGTTGCTGAATTACCCCGCAATGGTAATTCCCTCGAAGATATTGGCAGTGGAGCTGTTAGTCAAATTGCAAGTTTCTCTAGCTATAATTGGCGAAGGAGCTGCTATGACTATCATCCCGTTGAAAGGTAATACAGATGTCTTTGACATACGGTATGAGCTCATATTCCCCTTCGGCGTTTGCTCAATATGGCAATTATCTCGCTCTCATTGGAGACGACTTTGAAGAGGGATGCCGCTACGTGAAGTTCGCATTATCTCTGATGAAGAAAGTACCCTCTCGTGCTCACGATGGCATTACCATGTTTTATTCGAACCACACAAAGCTATATGTTGAGCCCATGCAAAGCTCGATCGAATGTTATCTTGATGCACGTAAAGCGTGCTTGAAAAGTGGCATTCCATTCGCCTTATCGTGTTCCTACACGTATAATAACCTCTGCTTATGGTCGGGCAAGGAATTGAACGCGGTTGTCGTTTCGATGAGTGACATGATTAGGGAATCAAAATATCTCAAGAATTTTGCCATACTTACGATTGTGCTCCCAATGTTTCGATTTGCCATGCGATTGATTGGTCAATTGGATGCACCAGCACCACAGCAGGACGAAGGTGGCAACGCTTACGCATTTCACTTGCATGATATGTTTCTCACGAAGCTTTCCGAGGCTTTTATATTCAGAGAGCCCAATAAAGCAAGAGACTCTGCCGAGAAATATTTCTCAATCTACTGCACGCAAACAAATACTATGAGATGGTGTGTGCTCAGGAGATTATCACCACCAGCCACGTTCTTTGGGAGATTGTGAGTTTATGGCTATAACGAGTGCGAGTGCCTTTTCATTTAGCTTGCATCTTCAACAGCACTAACATTTGTGTTTCATCTGCTACATGCCTACACCTACAGCTACTTCGGCCTTGTATCATTTTGGGTAGCGAGGGAGATGAATGACAAGAAGAAGTCAAAGAAGTGGATACAAAGGGGCGTTGAGTGTAAGGATGAGATTGAGAAGTTGTCCGTTTTAGCATCTACATGGAACTTTCAGAATAGTGAGTGCCGCTTTCCACGTTGTTATCTTTCTCTATCTTTCAATCATATATTCTTATACTTTACTCTCTAACTATAATCTTCACTGCGTTCACAGAGGCTTATCTTCTCAAAGCTGAAGAGCAATTTAGTAGCATGAACTTTGATTTGGCAGAAAGACTTTATGATGACGCAATATCAAGTTCCAAGACTCACAAGTTTGTGAATGAGGAGGCATTAGCAAATGAACTTGCCGGTCATTTTTATCTTGAGACGGGCAGAAGAAACAGATCAGTACATTACTTTTCGCAGGCGTTTGAGAAGTATAATGAGTGGGGTGCTGTCGCAAAGGCAAATACACTTGCGGCATATCTTGATGAGAGCGACAGATGAAGATGAGCTGATGCCGATGCTGTGATGAAGTGAAAGGAGAGAGATTGTCGAGTGAGGCTGGCTTCATCGGCATCGGGATGTACAATAGCATTCAAGTAGCATTTCAGTAGTAACTTGACGTGTGAACATCCACCACTGCCACCGCCGTCAACGTAATTAACATTATCATCCATTTCATGAGCGGTGCAATCGACAACTCACTATTTAACTGCCGATGATGATGGTGTATGTTGAATACTTATATACTGCTTACAAAAGGAAAGAGAGCGAGAGGCTATGTTTTCTGGTGACTACGTACCGAGCGCCACTGCCTTCGCATTGTTCAGACACGCATCCAATCGTCATTGCTTTTTTCACTTTTTGAGGCATCACTTCTTCTGTCGTCTTGTGCCGTACGTCGCAGCAGATTCCAAATTCCGCATGAAATGAACAACGTTGACAACCAACCATGACGTCAACATTCCTCCACAATCACGACAGCCGCCCCCTGCTATCAAGGACTGCCATTGCATCGTCTATTAATCTCAGTTGCATACAATCAGTTTATAACTCATTTACCTTCTACCTGCTATCTTCTCTCCTCCTGTCAACCTCGGCGGCCTCGTTCTGTAAATGCAACAAAAAGACCTTCCCGGCAAGGCGGCGATTACCATTCGACAAGATGGAACACGATGCTTAGGCAGCGATGAAAGCTCCGGATGGATTTGGGTAGCGGGCGAGTCCTAGCTTCGCATCTCTTGTCTATTATTGATGTGAAAAGCTACATATTTTAGAGCTAGGATCTGGGACCGGTTGGCTGGCACTTACGCTAGCTCAAGAGGGGGCAATTGTAACGGCTACAGAGAGAGACCTGGTGCATTACAATTATTGACGAGGAATGTTTATGGCCATCTAGATCGTTTCACCAATGAGTCCGATGTCATGTCTGTGGAAGTGGTGGAGTGCAAATGGGAAGATGACATACGAGTGCCTGGAGATTTTGACCTCATCATCGGAACGGATCTTTTATATATTGTCGAGAGCTATGTGCCACTGCTCAACACTCTAATCGTGCACAACTGCAAACGGTGTTTACTGACATGGGAGGAGCGTATTCCTAAGGAAGAAGCAACGTTCTTGGCTCTTGCAACAGCGGCTGGATTTACATTCGAGGCTCCAATCCATATTGCCACCAATGAAGTTACAAATAATCGTATTTGGTATTTGGATATGTCCTTTGGCTCTCAGTAGCACTGGTTAGTGATCAGGGAACACATTTGTAATAGAATTGACAAATAGGACTGGAAGAGCCTCTTCCATGTTATGTAAGAATTAGAGTAGATGAATATTCAATAGTTGGTTACATGTTTGTTTTGTTTTTTGTTTCCTTACTATCCCCACCCCACCCTCTAAATGAATGTTCAATTGTCGTCACATGTTTGTGCAATTACCCGGTTTCCAGAATCAGGATCAAAGCTTTCCTGAACAGCACAGCAACTCTACAATACACCAACCCATATCCCAATCTTTTAGGAATACTTGGTCTTGGACACCTCCTATCATGCTCTCCTGCACACCTATCCGCAGAGTGAGGTAGTAGAAGCAGCCATCATGGGGTGATAGGGCGCTATGATGTAGAGGTGTTGTCAACATATCTAGACGCAACAAAAGACCCACCGAAGATAGAAATAAGAAGCGGTGAATATTATCTTTTTCTGCTGCGTGTGAGGATAAATCCTCATAAATCAAGCAGTAGGTTTAATCGGTGATACATACTTTTTGGCTTCCTCCCTTTGCGGACTTTTGGTTGCATCTACAGCAGCCTGGTGCGCACGGAGAGCAGCACCAAGAACCTCTTTCTTGACAAAGCCCCCCCTCCTGTGATTCTCTAAAAGCCATGTCAACGAACCATCATGTCCCTGACCAGCGGCGATGATGTGATGTTTCGTTGCCCTATCCCTGCCGTATCGATTTCTATCAATGAGTGCAAGATTGAACCTAGCACTGGGATGACCCCCGATAGCAGCCTCCTCATAATGATATATTTCCTTTTTCTCGTCCTTCTCAACACTATGCCCATCGCCATACATTCCTGCTAGTCCATAATGCGCCTCCACATTTCCCAATTTAGCAGCCTTCGATAAATACTCAAATGCACTGCTATAATCTCCTTTTGCATAGGATCTAGTACCTTCTTGGCACATCGCAATTGGATCATTCGCCTCTATTCTTTTCATTCTGTATCGAATGTTTTCTTCCTCCGTTGGTACCGGTTTTCGACAGAATGGACATTTTTCGTCCAGCATCTGTTGCATCTGCTGCATTGTGAACGCAACGGAGCAACCATCACATACAATTTTACTGCAACAACTACGCATGGTATAACAATCTAGGTCAAGCGGCAGAGGTAGCAAACAAATTGGGCAGTCCCCATGATGGGTGCTTTCCGGTTGTTTGAATAACAATTCGTCGCGTAACTCAGCCGCTCGCTTCTTGCATGCTCGTTTGTGTTGCGGCCTGTGCTCTCTCTGACATTTGACGCCGCAGTATCGAACGAGATAGCAAGCGGTGCATTTCTTCAAAGCTATGTCATCCACTTCTGCGGTGCCGCAGGAAGCACAACATGATGTGTCCGGCTCATTGTTATTATTATCTTCTGTGATTGTCATGATAATAGCCGCTACTACTAGAGATGATAAGCCGGCGCAGCTTGCTTTTCAAGCTCCATACAATGGATGGTAGCTATGCAATGTTATTGGATGAAACTTGGTGGAGAGGTGATGAGCGCGCCAAATATGAGATGGGCATCTCAGGTTCAGCTGTCGCTCCGTCACTACAAGATGATGATAGAAATAACATAAGTGCCACAAACCCTCCTCATAATGTAGGAACTCCTTTTGGGGGCAGTCTGAGCAATCTCTATCACGGGATGCAATGGCACGGAGCTTCAACTACGTGAATTTTGAATTACACAAATCGGCCCGCCATCAACAATTTTTTGTAGAGACCATGATGATGGATGGATCAACCAAGCCACTACGAACACATAAAGTGAAAGCATTACTACAATATGACAGCTCCTGATGAGCAAACTCAGATTGCGTCTCTTAACCTATCGTTGAATGCCACCTCTGATTTGCTCACCAGGAGAATCAAGCTAACACAATCAAAAAATTAGATACCTTGGGCCATTCGTGATGACACAACCTACCGAGGAATCAAAATGCGGTTGACAGCATATATGACCATCTACACAATCGACCTCGCCTTATCGCCGTACCATTCGATCATAGGTGATGTATTAGTGTCTTGGAGGCCGCTCATACGCCCGATAATGTCACCTACATCACATAGTAACACATCGTTCACTGGAGTCGAGAGAACACGCCGCATCATCGACTTTACTGCCATTAGATAACTGTAAACATTCAATCCAAGCCACCAAACGTTACCCTCATCTTCACAATGGTAATAAGCAACAGCTCAGCCTATTGGATTGATAGAATAGGCCATCTTACAAGACGACGGAAGAAGTGGTGCCTCAAAAATGTGAAAAAAACATGGCGATTGGATGCGTGTCTGAAAGAGCGAAGGCGGTGGTACTCGCTCGGTTGTTACTGAAAGTACCGGACCTCAGCCCATAAAACGTTCTGCAGTCGGCTTCTTCATACTATGGAGAGTTAGGGTCCACAACGTAGCAACTGTGCTTCTATTCAAGTTAATCCAATAATTCAAAGCTACCATGCAAACAAAATCATTTACTAAGGTTTACACCGCTGACCGATTGCCTATTGCCGTACCTCATGTACATCTCTCACATCTCATCTTGAGGCACCATCAAATCCGAGTGAGATTGAACTCGAACTCTCTTCATCATTGGCATCGTCGTAGTTGATGGACCTGCCAGGATTCGACTGCTGCAGTGATTCTAGCAAACTCTGGTGTGACTCGACAATGGCTGCAAGTGAATTTGTGATACGCTCCAATTCCCTCTTGCTCTGCTCGTCTTGCTCTTTCAGAGAGTATTGCATCTGCTCAAACACATCCTTCAATTCATGCTTTAACTGTTTCTTTGACTTTTCAATGGACCGCTGGATATTCTGCTCCGATCGATGTTCTTGCGTTCCAGAAGATTCCATGTTGAAACCTTCTAGAATATCATTATCACTCCTGTCAAACAAACTAAATCCTTCTAGAATGTCGTCATCACTCCTGTCAAACAAACTGTCGAACGTGCTGCTCAGATAAGAGAACATGGTCTCGATGAACAAGTTGACAGCTCTATGTGTTGATGAAATAGGTTTGTTAGCGTCTCGAAGCTTTCCTGTATCGTTGAATTCATTTAACACATATGCCACAATCATCTTCATCCCAGCCATAGTAAAAGCGAGACCGATGAACAAGACAATAGCTTCCAGATGAATTCTGTTGGATGACGATGCACTCATCTCGCAGGATTCAAATTGACTGAGCTTCCGATTGATTGTCTTGGTCACCATCCAAATGTGGAGCATGGAGACCGCGCCAAAGAAGTAATTGATATTCCTGCGAGACAGTACTCCATCCGAAGCTGTCCCCTTAATCCACAAACGATGATAGCTCTTGAGGCTAGATATCTCCGACACAAAAATAATTCGTGCCTTTCCTAGCATCATCTTACTAGAAACATAACTGTTCTGATACGAGTCACTGACGATAGCAATCAAGATATTCAGCAACACGACAGTGACTCCAAAAGTGTACAATACAAAGATCATTGTGATGAGTGGATGTTTTTTGAAGAGAATCGCTGTCCAAGTCGCCAAGCTGCGAGAGAGGATGTGAGTTTACGACTGAATCAAAATGTGTGACAAGAAGATAGAAGCAAAACACATTTCACGTACCATGATCGTATATGCAGTGATGTAGCCTGCAAGATAAGAACCTGGCTCTCCTGATTCGAAGGTAAGTGTCACCCACATCTGAGCAAAAGATGCCATGGCCGCAAATAAGACTAGGAGGAGCCATTTAATATCTTTTACGATCTCTACTGAGCAAAGAATAAAGGTAGCTTTCCGAACTTTGATGAACGCAAGAATCCGAAGCCAAAGAAAAGGAGTTGTGATTGCCACTACGCTACGCAGAAAGAATGGGATAGTATTGTCTTCCATATTGCCATTCGCTTTGTTTCGCATAACAGTATCTACGGCAACCGCACAGAAGAGTACCATCAGGAGCGGGCACCAATCCAAAATGTTCCAGAAGCTCAGAGCATCGTTCCAGAATAAATTTTTCGATAAATTGTACTTGGCTATGCCAGCATGAATTGCCTTCGTCCCAAAGTAGGATATGCTCAACATGAGTGTAGACGTGAAGAAAAGATAAATATGCAGATTGAATTCACGATCACGTGCTAATAGATGCATCAATGCAGCCGCAGGACCCAAACGGAAGCTAATCATGAGTATGGAGTGATTGATGCCGTCCATAAGAGCCTGTATGGTGGCAAAGGGAGAGAACATGACTCTATCCAATTGGCGCCTTATCACAGGGGTTGCAGCTGCTCTCTTCACGAGGTAATCATCAAGCACGCAGATACGGCGAATCAGTCCTTTCGGTCCAAGTGCTCCCACTGCATCAAAAAGTTCATTTCGATGTCTCTGAAGTGTTGCAAATCACCAGTAGAGACCACATCGGCAAAGCCACTCGAACTTTTCATAATTCGCTGGGTAATTTGCACATGATGAATGACGGATAAATCATCCTGAATATTCAATGCGCTAACCCTCTCCAGATAATAGATGACACTCTCTGCGAGATTGCGACACTCTTCTTTGGCCATTTCCAATTTGAGCTGTAAAGCACGTCCCTCCGCTGTGTCACCGTAATCATCGCCACTATAATTATCATCAAATTGCTGCGTTTGTTGAACACTAATTGACTTGTCAAGCATGTTAATTAGCCAGTCTCCGTTGCCAATCGAATCAACACTAAATAACACCTTCTTCACAATCGACATGCCAAACACTCGCTGCCGTGTCTCGGGATTTTCAATGAGTAGCAGCTCCTCTAACAGATTTGTATTGATGATACATGCTCAACAATGGATGTATCCATCATCTTGAGAAAGGAGCTTTGACGTTCCAGTCGACTACCCATTGAGAGGTAAGAGCTGAGATTATCAGTCGTCGAGTCGTTCAACCCATCGGAATTGAAAGAAGACCCCTCATCTGACTCATCGTCCAAATTACTACTACTGCGTCTCCGTCTCGCCGATGCCAAGTCTTGAATATTAGTGCCTGAATCCACGATTTCGCCAAGTATAGTCAAACACCACTCTACCAGCGGTGGCAGACCTCGAGCACGCTGCACTTCATCATCACTCGCCTTGTGCTCCTCCTTCTCATCGTCGAATGTTGTGAAACCTAGCGATAGTGAATGCCTTTTGAGGCTTGTCATGTCCTTACAAAACCCAACAAAGATGGCCTTACCATTGCCCAACTTGACTTCTGCAGCAATTCCTAGCTCAAATTGGAACGTAGTTCCATCTTTTTTCATCCCCGTGAGCTCCCGTCTCTGCGCCATGACCGTCTTAACACCAGTCTGCATGTATCGTTCCATGTAGCCATCATGATGTTGTTGATCATGCTTATTCATCAAAATAGATATATTCGATCCTGTAAGCTCCTTTTTAGTGTATCCAAATTTCTTTGCGGCAGCATCATTTGTCAGCAATATTTTCCCCCGTTCATCAATGCAAAACATGGCATCAGTGGCTGAATCGACGATCATTTTGAGTTCTTTTCGTGCCAGCTTTTCATATGTTTCCCTGCTCCTCATGAACATTGATGTCCTGCGTGTCTTTCGTTTCGGCATCTTTGATGATGCAGACAGTAAGCTATCTTCCGAGTCGGAATCAGAAGACGCTTCACTGTGTTTCATATAGATCGAGTGTCCACCCCCCATCCGCTGTTGAAGTCTGCGGCTAACCAACGCCACCTTTTCACGTGATAAATCCGTCTCCAATTTCCATTTACGTACTGCTCTACGTGCCTCAATCCAGCTTATGATTGCCTCTGTGAATGGGATACGTCCTTCGTCGTCCTCCTCGATAATTGCCGAGGGATAGGCTGGTAATAGTTCTTCCATGACGTATTTATTCACCTGAATAATGAGAGTAAACGGAGATCAGCCAAGATGTGGATAATTCAGAAGTCATCGGTCGGTATCATAAGATGAGTTTTCACAGATAATAAAACAGTCGATATGCATATAACATATGTAAACTATACTAACTCACCCTCGACAAAGCAATCGCCGTACTCCCCCCAGCCATAATGCCAATACTCCCGCCACCCCCGCTAGCAATCAGATTAGCATTCAACCCAATCGAATGTGCCAAATAACGCCCTGTACCCTCCTCCGGCCGCGCACAGCAATTCAGGCCAAATCCGAATTTTTTATTTTCCGATTCATCTTCCATTGTTGCTCGAAATTCTTCTCTTATGCGGCTTAGTGAGGTGCAGGTTTGAAAGTGGTGGTGGAGCGATGATCCTTCTTCTGGCAGCGTGTTGCCTCCACCGCTGTCATGAATTGACGAGGAGCCTCTACGACGGCCGATGCTATCTCGACGTCTGTTGTTGTTGTTATTGCCATCATTACTAGAATTCGATCGCGATGAGTTAAAGCGAAAAGATTTAAGTTGAAATCTTGCCAGAGCGTTGGGACGACGATTGCGGGCATTGCTGGGTCCTTGGCCTCGGCCGGGTGAGTGCGCGGCTGGCGGCATGGTCGGGTGACTATTAGGATTATGCTACACGTACCTGCATACAATTAATCAATCATCGTTGGCTGGGGCATATTGTCCATGCATGCTAGTCGCGCCGCCAACTGACGCAATTGCGACTGCAAAAGGATAGAAAGGCAAGCTTGTATAGCCAAATTATATGTGTATCCTTCCAGAATATCTATTTTACTACCCACAGAAATTTGAAAAAAATTATCACAAATAAAAACTAGCAGGAAAGGTACCACTTGACGCAAGGTCAAATTACGCGTGAAAATACTAGGTAAAAAAGTGCGTCAGTTAGTTTACCTCCCGTCAGTTGGCGGCGCGACTAGCATGGAGCTCCTGCAAAAATTGGCATGTGAAGTGCGAATCAAGTCTTAGTACCGAAACGACAGCAAGAGGCATTTGTAATGGGCATGAGATGTCGCTCCGTCACTACAAGTGTTTGGTAACACTCACCCGCCAACTCAACAACGGCACCCACGCATAGCCACCTACTATCTATGTACCCACGGACAGGAACTACCATCCCTAAGCTAACTAGTTCATGCTTATGCTATTATTGTTTTTGGAAACATACCTTCTTTAGATCTCGATCTTTTCTTCAAGATCAAGAGATGCAAAGTTGAAAAAGCCGAAAGCAAATTTTGTGCTAGGAATTGTTGCTTTCTCTTAATTCTTTGATTCCCTTTTCTGAACCACAGCATTTGCAAGCAGTGGAGAAGACAAAACGTGCGGCACTGTTTCTGTATCTCTTCACTACGGCACTATTTTCGTTCAACGCAGTCCCTTTGAGCAAGACTACTCTCACACGAAAAAGTAGGTGCATGACAGCATCGAAGCATTCTTCATCCAAGTTCGAGCAATATTCTAAATCGACCACCTCTGCACTCCTACATATGATGACCGCACGTAGTATCTCCCCTTTACTGTAATTTCCATTAAAGCGCAATCTCTTGACATGTCGTTCTTCCCTAGAAGGTCTGCACGTGAGTTCCAAAGTGAGTGATTTTATCAGTTCTTTGTTCTCTACTGCATCAACACAATATTGTCCGGCTGCTTGTCGTTGTGAGTATTGGAATGGTCGAAGTCGAGCAGGTGCTGGTGCTGGCGGATTCACTGATTGCATTGTTGCTGCGTACATGACCGAAAAAGAAGATGTATCCCGTTGAGCAAATCTGGTGTGTTGTTTTATCCAAGGAAGCAAAACTTCCTCGGTAATCATTGCATCACATTCATTTCCTCCATCAAAATCATACACCATCACGATTTCACGTACCAAAGAAGCCAATGGAGTAAGCGCAACTGAGTATGCAAAGGGATGTCGAGAGTGTAATCTTGGATTCACGGAGTCGGCTTTGAACATTTCGAAGACAACGCCTAGATGAAAGTTGCCCCTCTCATACCTATCTCTCCCTCTGATAGTTGTAAAATTTGTATAAACGATAAATGGTAACAATGCAACTTTGGCCAGACTCCCCAATCTATGATCTGGAACTGCATCGACAACAGCTGATATCCCGAAGTCTTCCCACCAATAATCATCTCTGCAAGCACTTTTCTGAACAGGCAACAAGAGATCACTTGCCTTGGATGGTTCGCACCTCAACCTTTGAAGATCGACGTAAAGGATGTAGATTGTTGTAAAAATGAAGAGTTCCTCGATAATGAAAGTGTGGTGACTTTCTGGTACTCCTTTATTGTTGAGTGATGACTCCATGTCGCTTTTCAACGTGTCAGTAAAGAATTCAATGTTCGATGTACGGCAATTGAGACCAATATTTATTGTGAATAGCCAGAATACCTCCATTGCAATCTTTTGTGCACACAGAGTTGCAAGGCTTGGTAGAGACGATGCTTGTCCATCAGGGGCTTTACCAAGCCATTGAGTCACAAACTCAAGAGCAGTTGCACGATCTTTGTGTTTAATGGAAGAATATCTGGTGTTTAAATATTGGATATAAGGATTCCTATTACCACAATCCACTTCACTCCAACCGAAGATGAATTCCAAGACAAACTTGAGTACATCTGCGGCGTGTATGTTACGTGATGATAGTAGATTTGCTCTCATCTCTGGGCAAAATCTCGCAGCCGATTTGATACCCGCCCAGTAGCTCTTCTGGACCGACGGTGCTTTCATCGCCCATTTTCTGTCGCTTTGCTTTTGGAGTCGGCGCCATCTCAAGTTGTTCGATTCAACTGCTGCATACTAGATATCCCAGACTCTTCCCCACTACGCCCGCCTTCCTTGAAAGGCTCTCTTGAATGAAGTCGGCTCTCAAAAGCAGAGTTTTCTTTGGGTCAAATGGCAGGTGCCATACTAATTCCTACGCATGGGAGACCTCCCAACGCCCACGCTAGCTCATATCTCAACGCTCTTCATGCCGCTTTATGAGATGGGCGTCCTCACTCCGAATGTTCCGATCTCCATCTCGATCAGAGATATCAGAGACTGCTTGTGAAAGTAAAGCTAACTCTATTAACATCCAACAATGATAGTCCCCGCAGCAAAAAGTACTGTCTCCTCAAGTGGAGCGTGCAATTGTGGAAGTGACCCTCGAGTACCAGTACCAGTACCAGGACCTCATCATTGCACGCACTGGGCGGGGACAGTTTTGTATTGATATTGAGTTCTGATTCTGAAGCACATAAACATCTCTAGTCTAGAGCTTCAATACATACCAAGATGAGTCGAGTATTCTGTATTCACTTTGCCAGACTAAGTATCAATGATAATATGCGACTAGAGATCGTAATATGCCTTGATCAAGAACAAGAAGCTGTGACGGCAGCAACACGAGCGAGATGTCATGTCACAATTCACCTCCGTCTTCTAGTTCGCCCTATACCCTATAACATGAAGAAAGAACACCCCGACTACTATCACCACCGCGGATCAGGACAAATACCTCATCAGCCGATAAGTAAAACACAATATTCATTGCTCCTTCCAAGTCATTACACTGATTCTTCTCCTCAAGCAAAAAGCTACCGAGGCCTTCAGTCTCTTCGAATGGCGCCTTCTCATAAATCCGCCAGTGAGATAGCACTCTCTCGACTTCTCGGGAGCTTACATGTGGGCTCAAGTAAACGTCCGCCACCCACCGTTTTTTCCAGTAAACTTACCTCCGATCAATTTGAATATAATTTGAATTGCATACCAACGTCGTCAGCTGAAGAGCTCAGACTTTTCGAAGTACTACCATCGAAGAGTCTTCTTACTGTATTGAAGCTTTCGGCCTCCCAATATATTGAGAACAACAAACGCAATAATGAAATTCATTTCAAAGCCACTTATCCTCATCCTCGCACTGATCGTCAATTCTTCGGCGGCTCAAACTGTGGATGGGACGATTCAAAGAAGGAACAAATGCTTTGCCGATTGCAGGCAAATGTTGAAGGAAGAAGCCATTGGTACCATGTGCGCACCGGCTGTAAACGTCCATCCTATTCCATTGGTCTTCCAAGCATGCACTGACGGTGAGCGTAGTGCCTTCAAACAAGCTTGTTTCGCACGTTGCGCTGCCTCAACAGAAACTGTACCGTTCGACAAATCCTCGTCTTATGAAGCATGTATCAAGCACAAGAAAGGATTGAGACTGAAGTTTGTCTGGTGTCGACAAGGGTATGATAAAAACAGGGAGAGACTCTCCACTGTTGTGAGCTCTAACATCGTCGAAGAAGAGTCAGTCAAGGAGTTGGCAGATGGTGAGCCAGCCCTGAATCATCACCACGATATCTCACGAGCACTTGTTCACGAAGAAGTTGATCGAACGATGGAAAAGCAGCTCCAAAGAAAGGACACCTTCCAAGTTGCTGGCAAGGGCAAGGAAATCATTGAACTTGGATCTACAGTCCCGGAACAAGAGACAGAGTTGGGGCTATTTCATTCCCAACAAACTCAATTCGGAGTGTTATCGACCCAAGAGGAGAAGCATTTGCAACATGGTGTTGGTGTTGCAGTCTTCGAAGTTATTGCTCATGTGCATTCGGAACTCTCGCTTGTCGATGTGCTCCCACGCAAATCTTTGGAGCTGGACAAGCCATCACTCCCTTCCTCGAAATTTGCCGTTTTGCTCCCGTGGGCCGATTTTTCTTCTTGGATAAATCTACATCTGTCACTAGCAAGTTTGATGATGCTAAAACTCTTGAATGCACTGATTTCTACACTTCTGGATTGAGCTGCAATTATGCTCGTGGCATAAGGAGGAGGGGAATCAATCTTGATACCATACTTCTTACTCCAAAGAATATGTTGATGTTTGGGAGTATGCCACTTCATCTTCAACACGAATTCGTTTTGAATGTACTGAATGGAACACCCCTCAGTTTGCCATCAACCAAGACATTCTTGGGAAATATCCTCATAGAGCCAAGACCAAAGTACCGGAAGGTTTTGCTGCTGTCTTGTACGTTGTGAAGAGTTCGAATACCTCACATGCACATGTCGTCGAGAATGATACTGTGAGCAAGTCGCTGAATTACGAAGGCTTTGAACTCGACACTACTTTCAGGAGATGGAGTCTTGCGGATAATCTGTCATTGGAATCCTCAAGCATAACAACGCGATCGAATCCGGATAAGATTGATCCATGGCAGCTGACTTTCAGAGAGCTGTTGTATCATGTCTGGTCAGCACAAGTTCCTTTTGATGAAGTGGTCGAACGAAAGAAAATCCAACGTTTCCTGTGTAGATCAGATCTGATTTTAGATTCTCCCTCTCAAGCTCAAGGAATTATGAGTTCAGACGGAATTCTTCACCAAAGTATTCACTCTCTCAGGCCATCACGAGTCTATCTGCTTCAAGACATGTCCTCGTATATGTTGACGAACGTCAGCGGTCGTGATCTGCTTCTAGACAAGTGTAACATGCCTCCACGGCTTGATGCAATTTTCGTGACAGCTGTTAATTGTGGTGTCAAGTCTCAAAGCAAACACCTTTGCAATCCTGCAAACGCGGAAGTCGATGCCTGGTGGATCCAAGAAGATGCGGCTCGTCTCGAGCTCGTTTTCAGCAATCACATCAGCAGTCACAAGGAGGAAATCGGTGGAATTGATGATATATCCATGTCTTTTTCGAGTTGTCACTTCGAGCTTACTCAGTATCACTGCACTTGGAAAGCTCTGAGAAGAAAAGCTACTGAAGAATGTAGGGACGACTGTCATGCTCAGCCTAGAGGAGTTTACATCAATTGCATCGATATGACCTCTCTTGAGCTTTGCATTCTGCGCTTGACCCCGATTCGCACTTCGTATGATTCATTTGCGACAAGTCAGGTTCGTCTTCGGAAGCATCCTTACTGGGCCAAGTTCAAATTCAAAGAGTGTGATGCTCCTCACACGTCTGCTGCAAGACCAAGTACATCGAAAGCTGTACTCTTAGGAAATGAGACTGCGAAGGGATTTGGGTGGTCCGCATATTCTAGTGGATATGAATTTCAGAGTCCAACTGATCATCGTCAACGCATTAGATCCAAGCAGCATCGTATAGATCCTTTGATGTCGGAATCTCAAGCATGTATGGTGCAACCATGTTGTCAGTTCATTGCAGCTTCGGTCGGAGTATCGCTCATGTTTGGCCGATGCACGTGTAGACTCAAATCTGTAGACCTCTTCGGATAGTTATGTTTGAGCATATCATCGGAACACGTCATCTCGTTTCAGGCTGGTGGAAGCGACAACTCTCATCTCGATGGAGAGTTACTTCAGGCTAGGCACCCAAGCAGCACCGAGGCAATAATACTTGCTACTCTCTTACTTGTGATATATTGCTGCTGCCGTTCAGGTGCAACAAGACCGCTTGACTCTGTAATAGTCGATCATGGCATCATTGTAGAAGCTCCAGGAGAGATCGTGAAAGAGTGGAAGTTCTGGCGCGGCGGCGGCAAGAACTGTTATGCATCGCACTTGCCAGTGTAGACACTTGCTGGAAAGATACATGGAAGCTACAACTAGCTACAAAGGCTCTACGTTTGAAGTTGGAATTGCCAGGGCTTGTTTCTGAGTTGGAGCCCTACTGGAATTGCTCCGGTCATCGTGGAAGAACGTAGAAGCTGCAGCAGCCGGGTCGATTGAAGCCTCCATGAATGTCGATGCTCGATTTAGGTTCAGGTAAGTTCCTACTTTGCTGCTCACTTTACTAAACATCTTTGCTCATGTGTCTTCTCTCTACTTTCAGCTTTCAGGTGCACATCAACCTTCTGATATCCGAATCCAACACTCGAACCAACAACCCCTTTTACTTTCCAGAGTTGAAGCTGGGACTCCTAGAGACGATTAGCATCTGGACGTAAATGGCGTGGGCTTCAGACCTGCGGTGGAAATGTGGTCAATCAAATCCAGCGCCTATCTTCGGGTTGGTGGCTGGTACTCCGTGGCTGGATGCGTCCGGAGGTGGAAGGCATCGGTTCAGAGCCACTGGCAAAGACCGGGCAAAGTTCCCAGGCAGAAACCTTGGGGGTTTCGCTAAACCATAAGTCTAACCTGGTTTCCTTCGGGTTCCATTGGCCACCCCATCATATTGTCAGTTGGCCTTTACGTGGCGATGGGGATAAGTACACTCTTCGGAGTGGAAACCAACAACCGACAACTATATCAACATCAAACTACCTCTCATGCTTTATCTTTCGTGGCCGTGTGTTTCAAATCGAGTTGGACTTACACACCATCAAGCATCTTGGCATCCAGTCACTTCCCAATGTCAAGATATCCTTCCAGCCTGATGATCTTGGCTACTTATTCACTCCTTCATCGGATAACTTTGTTGTTGTAGGTGTATCCATCTTGCCTTTGGTTGCGACAACCTATGTTGCGCATTCAATCATATAGCACTACATCTATATCGATCAACGGATCAACCAGTTGCAGTTCCCAGTCTCTACTTCCAAGTCATCATCCCCCCTTTCCAACGAATCAGG